>JAOXJP010227730.1:0-11248 GCA_025762735.1 Platanus orientalis | reverse complement strand
GGCCCCTTGTCTTCTCAAGTTCTATCTTCTTAAGAGAAATTGGGAGAGTACCAAGAGACACAAAGTAGGCTCATGCTTACTTATAAACCCACAATCCTTTTTTATAACTAGTCGATTTAGGACTAAATTTTTTGAAGACAAATGCTCCAACAGGTCACCACATCAAATCCTACAAAAAGCATATTTTCAAAACAAAATTATTTGCAAAACACTAATGTGGAGCACATTTCCAACAGGATAAAAACATGTTAGTTACTACAATCAAGAAATTTCTGGTCTAAAAATAAAAAATAAAAAAAATCCTAGTTTCGAACTCTAAACTTTTGCTTGGCGACCAAAAACCCAAAAGAAGCTCGGATTCAAGACCCACAAAATCTAAAGAAGGTAAAATTTTAACAGCAACAGCCCAACAATTAGAACAACATAACTCAAATAAGGGGAGATTTTACCTGCAACATCTGAAGTGCCTTAGCATCTTCTTCTAGGTTCCAATCATCGTGCTGTCAAAGAAAAAAAAAGTATGATATTCAGATCATTTACTTCATAAAAACAAGACCCAAATCCTAAAATCCAAAATTAACACAAAACTTATTGAAGAACACTAGAAAGGCTTCTGAAACTAAGGCATTTCCAGGAATTAAACTTTAAAATAAGGAAGCCAAGATTTCAGAGACAACTTTCATGAAGACAAGAGAGAGAGAGAGAGAGAGAGAGAGAGAGAAAGGTTATGCAATGTGTACTCACAACGTCTCCAACTACTGCGATTCGAACAGAGGTCGCCATGGCTGGACGATTAATTTGCTTGGAGGAAGAGGAAATCGAAGTTGAAGAAGAAGAAGAGGGAGGTGAAGCAAATAAATAACAGGTGGTCAACACGTTCACTCTTACCCATGTGCGTAACATAGCGCTCTCTCGCTTCCTCTCCCCCCATCCGCGAAGAGTGGAAATCGGTAGTTAGTGAGAGTATGGGCACCTCAGGTGAGGACTTATTTCCTAACCGTCAGATATGAATCTAAAGGGTTTTTTTTTTTTTTTTGACAAATACGAGTTCGGGTAGTTGGTGTTGGTTGGATTCCAATTCTACGTTTAATAGAGAGTCCTAACTAACCTTCTTCAAAACAAGAGGATGCACTGACCTGCCCATGCAAGGGTGTTTTTGTCATTGTACAAAGCTACTATTTTCTTTTGTTCCATGACTGGAAAACGTCTGTGATCCTCTGTGACTGCACCACAGGCTGACAGCTTGAGTTTTTAATTTGGTGCCTTTATTTTTAAGGGAAAGGATGTTCTGTCCAGGAGCACTGTTTTTTAAGGGGACGAGCACCAGAGGGGGGGGGGAGCACCGTTCACCCCCTCACAGGGAGGTGTAAGTCCATGCACTTTTTGGGTGGGGCCCACAGTCCCCTGTGAGGGGGTGAGGTGTTCCCGTGCAGAAGATTTTCTTGCTTTTTATAGGCAGATGCTTATTTATTTATTTAAACACCTTTTTTTTTTTAAATGCTTTTAACCCTACACACCACCTTACATGTCAGCCTGTGGTGCGATCTGAGAAAATTAGCTTTTTTTGGGTAATGTTCAAAAGCATCACACAAGTGGTTGATACTGAATCACAAGAAAGGATCAATTATTGATCTTGACATTCATCAAATTTTCTTGAATTTTCTAGCTTGATTTATCTTCTTTGTTATCAATAGAAACAACTCTTTAAACAAAGCCGAATTATTGCTTTCCCACTTTTGCCACATAGAATATATTTTCTTTCATTATGCATTTACGTATATCAAGGCAGATAAATGCTCCAGTCTATCACCAAAATGTCATTATTTTCAAAAACAAATCTTTACCAATTGCATTATTATTATCATTGGTAAGGATTTATAAATTGTATTAAAGTAATATCATGTGCATGCATTTTTATATATTCTCATGCATCAATGTTTGAAGAAAATCACTCCCTCTAATTAGGGCTGTCAGCTGGCTCAGTTCAGTTCAACTTGGAGTTTAGCTTGTTATGAGCTGAGCTTGAGTCTTGTTTAAATAAAGCTCATTGAGTTGAGCCTGAGCCTTGAGTTCGTTTCCTAAACATACCGGAGCTAAGCCGAGCCTAAGCTTTATCTTTATGTGATGAGTGTGAACTGAACTAGGCAAAGCTCAGCTCCTTGACACCCATATCTCTAATTAGACCCTGACTAATAATCTGCAAGGGAGATGGTTTTGGAATGGCTTCTCCAAGGGAGAGGTCAAGGCTTCAAGTCCCCTAGGTAGTATTACACAATGGATTGTGTAGACACTGGCCCACTCCTGCTTGCCCTATTATAATAATGATAATAATAATAATAATAATCATAAGAAATGAGCCTGAACCAAGCTGCACTAGGCTCAGGCAAATAGCTCGGTTCTTGAAAGGTCTTATATATCTATATAATACATATAGATACAAACTTATTATATTATAAAGTAATGCATGATTTAAATAGGTATAGCTCTTTATAATATGGGCTGTTGGCCTGTTTCAATCAGTTATATCTTTAGATGAGCCTGAGCCAAGCCTAAGCTTGGTCTTTTATGTGATGAGCTTGGCAAATCTGGGCTTGACATCCCTAATAAGACACTAAATTTTTATGTTTTTTAGTACCAAAGGTTGATTTTGATTTTGATTTTCCAATCAATTGTGACTTTACGGGTCCTTTGGTCTTTTTTCTAAGCCCTTCCAGGACTTTATCCAACCACTCCCCGGCCATTAAGACTATTCCCCTACCTTCCCCTAATGACACGAATATTGTGGCCGGTGCTAGGCATTCCCACTCACTATTAGAAAAGCTTATCAAGATTTCTCCAACTAGTATAGTCAATCCATACATTTTCACTCTTTAGTCCCTATTTAGATTATGTGAAGGACATAGGACATGTATTCTCATCCTTTGCGACCAAAGGTAAAGACACTTGGCATATTTTCTTAGCCATTAAGCATCCTTGTTCCACAAATATCGAGGCATATGCTAGACGTTTAATTCAAAACTACCCACAATCGGGAAAGCTTACCAACATTTCTCCAAATAGGTATCATAGCCTTTATCAATCCTTAGAGCAGTTTTTTGTTCATTAGTCCCCATTTCGCTTCTACTAAGGACATGGGACATAGGCTCTCATCCTTTAAACTAAGGTAGTACTTTTATTATACTAATGTCACTTGTGAAGATTCTTTTGTGTGGTGGTGTAGTGAGTTGTTTGTACTAAATATGTATATGTGTATGTGGATGCAGGCAAGGGGCTTGGGCTTTTGAGGTGCATTTTACACTTAGTATATGTGCATCATCGTGGAACCGTCTAAGGGTCACAATATTTCTTTTCAACGACCCAGATGTAATATCAAGAATTTCTGTGAACAATGGTTTGGGTGGGGTTTGGTCCATCGTAAGGCTACAAACACTCATGCTACAAGCACTGGGTCTCATAGATCTGTTAGTGCTTGTGGGTCTTCAAGTGAGCCTGCGGACATGAAGCTTATGAGCCACCCACAAACCGGAAAAGATTAGGTATGAATGAAATTCGTACTGATGCATCAGAATGGCATCAGGGGGTGGACACATCAGCACTGAAAAGTGATAAGCACCCCCAAAAAAGTGTAAGTCACTTTTCAGAACTGATGCGTCAGCCCCTTGGTTCTGTTCAAACGCATGCATGCATCAATACAAACTTCATTCGTATGTAATCCAGGCTCCCCACAAACACTCTACAAATAATTGTATGCTGCAAGCAACTGGGCCTAGGGCTGTAAATGGAGTGGATTCAGATTGGATATATGCACACCCGATATCTGATCTGATTAAATTTGTGTGCATCCAATATCCAATCGGATATCCATTAGATATTTAACAAATGAATTCGAATTCGAATTTGATTACATAATCGGAATCGGATTTCGGATGCGAATTCGAATATCTAGTTAGTTGGATATATATACAACAACAACAACAAACAGCCTTATCCCAACTATTTGGGGCTATATATATATATATATATATATATATATATAATTGGATCCGATGTATATGCATCCGATTTCGGTTCGTTTAAAAATCAGATATTTAATAATCGGATTGGATTTTAAACGGAGTCGGATATATGAGCATCCAAATTTGTTTTAATCGGATCGGATTCGGATGCTTAGCTGGATTATTGACAGCCCTAACTGGGCCACAGCCCTTGATCATTAAAAGCTGTGAGTATCCACTGAGACTTGCAAGCAGGTGGGCCCCAATGAGCCCATTCGTGTGTGACTCTTTGTACTTTGTGTGATTAGGGTTGTGCACGGTCGTCCCAGCCCGAAAATTGGCTTCCAAAGGCGCCGCCCAAACCTATCCCCAACAAAGCTGTGGGACTGAATTTAAGCCTGATCATAAGTTTCGGCCATGCTTGCACTTACCTTGGCCCAGCCCAAGTCCCAAGGGTTCGATGGTCAATATAAAGATATATAGAGTTTTTATTTATTTATTACAAATATATATATTTTTAATAAATTTTATTTAAACATATATATATATATATATATATATATATATAAATGGGCCTTGGAAAGGCTCAAGACCCGGCCCCAGGCCTGTAGAATTAAATTAAGCAGTAGTCGGGCCATGATTTCTGACCTTTTCAGGCTTGAGCCTATAATATCCAAATATGGGCTTACTAAGGCCCATTTTGGTCTATGCACACCCCTACATGTGATGCTTCGAAATGCTCACACCTCGAGTCATGTTCAATCTATAGAAAATTAAAACAATGAATCTGAACTAATTATAAGCCATCCGAAGTGTGCTGCCCTGTTGGCCAAGGCCTATGGGTGAGTGTGTTGGCCAGTTGATCAAAGTCACTATATCCCCTCTTGGCACAGATGAAAAATCTTTAGGAAATAAGCAACGTTAGGGAATGAGTTAATGAAAAAGGCTTCAAGACAGATCATCACCAGTTTCTTCTCTTCTATATTTATTATTATTATTATTATAGACTGGACATTGAACAGCAGAAAACTGCTCTCCCCTTGCGAAGGTACGTACTTGTTTCTATGTTTCCCGTGGGCATTTAGAAGCCTTTAAGGCATTTGTGATACCTATTTCCTGATCTTATCAGTGAGGCTGCCATATATGACATAAAGATTCAGAAAATATTTGTTCTAATAAACTAAAAGAACAAGAATTTTGTTGAAATCAATTTTTTTTAAAGTTCAAACCTAAGACTTGTGCATTTAGAAGAAGTGATACTTTTGAATCATGCAAATCTGTATGAGAAAAGACATAATTATGAGCTTGGTTGAATCATCAAAGTAGTGCCACAATTGGTGGGAGACCACAATTATCGTTGAGAAAAACTTTAAAAAATTTTACACCTCCACTCTCTAATAAAGTGGTGATTTTAAGTGATTTCCTTTGAGTTTAAAGAATTGGATTCCTGGTCTGGGAAACCCATGACCCCATCAAGTTGTAAAATCTTGGGTATTTATTATGACCCAGCTCTTATCCAGATGGGCTTAATTTCTAGTATCCATTTGTTAATGATCAGTTAGATCCAGGTCGATCTAGATCCGACCCATTTGCACACCCCTAGCATGAGCTTGTGACGTGAGATGTATATATATATATATATTGAAGACCTTGTTGGTGCTTCTTATCTTGGTCTTGGCATCATCTTTAGGCTTGTTGGATTTGAAGCAGTTTAGAATACAATTTTGACCCAACAGGATCCTCTCCTGCCCACAATTAATCTTGTTATATAAAAGTAGTAGTAAACATTTAAAAATAAGATTCAATGGTTGAATAACGCATGAACACCCATTTATTACTCATAAAATAATATCCAAAGTTTTTCCAATAGGGAGAAGTAGTCCTTATTACAGAGAGAGAGAGAGAGAGAGAGAGAGAGAGAGAGAATCCTATCGTATCAAGTATCAAACTCGGGTAAGTTGATAAGGTAATTTCAATGGTCCCACGCCGTCGAAGCTGCCAAATATAAAAAACAGTAAGTTAGCTTAACTATTCAAGCTTAACAGAATTAACTAATTCCGTATCTAGCGTTAGACCCAAATATACTCCACTACAATCTACCTTCCATTCGGGATTCACAGACGTGAATTCCCTTGCTTTGCTCATCGTCAACGCAAAGCATAAACGGCCGGATGACAACCTTGGAGTGTATTTGCACAAGCCACCTTCGGCCGACGATATAACAACTTAATCTAGCGTCAGTCATTTATCCGTTAAGTTAGTTAAAAATACCGTTAAGTTAGTTAAAAATACCGTTAAGTTAGTTAATATCACAAACTTTACCTTCTCTAGTCAGGGTATCGTCCTTGTCGTATCCAAGTGCCCAAAAGAAGTACCCACGAAGACCATGCGACTGAGCAAACTCCATTTTCTTCTTGATCGACGTTGCATTGTCGTACCCAATCCAGTCAGTTCCAGCATAAGAATAAGTCGACACAGTCGTTTCATCAAACACCTCAGTCGCACTATTTGCCTTATTGAAATCAACCACTTCCGCGTACGTCATAGTCCCATTATAGCCGGGACCGGTGCCGACTGCCGGAGCTCTGATCCCATGCACACTCGAGTCCTTCAGCTTCCACGTCCGGCCGTAGAGCGGCAACCCCATGACCAGCTTATACGCCGGCAAGCCGGCTTTAATCCACGATGGGATTCCATAGCTAGTGCTATAGTTACTTCTCGAGTCATACAACGCCGCGTGCGAGCCGGTGACCGACGTGTCCCAAGAACCGCGATAGTCAAAGCACATAGGGCTGACGAAGTCGAGATATGTACGTATAGCATCGGCCGGGAACGCCGGAAGTCCTTCGTAGAACAATATGACTGGCGAGAAGTAAACAGCGGCGGTCAGAAGGAGCTGCGGTCGTCTAGTGGTTACGGACTCGTTCGAGACGGCGGTGCGCCACTGGTTGAAGAGGAGGGCGAGGTTGGACATGTCTTGCTGGGTCTTGGGGAACTCCCAATCGAGATCAAGGCCGTCGAAGCCATACTTGCGAGCGACTTCAATGGTGGAATGGATGAAGGTGGCGCGAGTAGATGGGTTGCTAGCCATTTTGGAGAAGGTGTCGGGGTTGGAAGCTCCTCCTCCAATGGAGAGAAGGGTCTTTGCATTTGGGTTTTTGGTGTGGAGGGTGGTGCTGAAGTTGTGCATCCATTGGTTGTCGGTGATGGTTAGTCGGTAAGTGGTGGCGTCTGGTTCGACGAAGGCGTAGAAGAAGTGGGTTAAGTAGGAGGTGGTGATGGAGGATGGTGGGTACTTTTCTCCGAGCCAAGAAGGCCAGTAGCCGGCTTTGATTGCTAGGGAACGGTGTATTGGAGTGACTGGCCTGGTTGCACCGACGGCGACCGAGTAGAAGATGGAGATCAGAAAGAGAAACAGAGTTCTCCGGCCGGCCATGGCTTGGAGGAGGCCTGGTTGGTAAGAATAAGAAGGTTTAAGAAGAGGATATAGAGAGGGTGATAGGACGTGGAGGTCTGGGTTTTACCGATAATTGATGCGGATTTGGTGGTGTATCTGTAGGGCCATTCGTGAGAGGTGAATTGTTCGCGGCAGCTTCTAGTTCTTGGGTTGACTCGGCCAGCGTTATTGGTTTTTTGACATTTTGATGAAGTTTTAAGTCAACATGGATAAGGCGTCTTTGGTGGCTCCGCATTTTACTTTCTAGAAGAGCAATAAATCGAAGCGGTTGACCAAGTAGTTCGTGTTTAAAAAATAAAATATAGAATGAGTTCGAATTTTCTCCAGTCAAACTGGAGAGGCATCACGCCCGTTTAAATTCCGTGCTTAAACAATCACAAAATGGGTATGTTGATAAGGCTGCGTTTGGCAGCCACCTGTGATGAAATCATTTCATTTGAGTTTTCCAAGTCTTTTGTGAACTCATTCAGATTTGCAGTGATATGTGCTTGGTAACATTAGTCATTTCCTTTAATAGAAAAACCTAAGATGACTTCGTTTCTGATTGTAGTTAACAAATCAGTAAATTTTTGAATGAGTTCATTAGGAAACCATCATGTCATAACTACAAATGCCTTCATAACTCAAATGAAATGATTACATTACATGTGGATGCCAAACAGGCCCTAACACTATCCTTTAACCTCCTTGTATTTACCAAAATTTCCTTTATTGATTGGTACTGTTTTCACTAAAATTAGGTGAGACCGAATCTTGTGAGAACTGTGAAAACGGCATCAGGGTATAGACACATCAGCGCCGAAAAGTGAGAAGTGCCCCCCAAAAGGTGCAACTCACTTTTCGGTACTGATGCGTCAGCCCCTCTGGTGCGGTTTTCACGATTCTCATGAGATTCGTTCTCACATAATCCAAGCCATGTTTATATACGTAGAAGTACGACAAAAAATATTCAAAGCTAAATGAATCGTACAATTATCTTCCTACAAAAAGAAACAAATCAAAGAATAAAATGTGGGAAAGGAAACTAGATGTATGATCAATTCAAACAGTTTTATATCTAATAAATACCACTTAGGATCCTCTACTGCCATAAACTAGCGTGGGAGTGACACATAGGCAAAATGAAATCAAATTTTTGCCTTTGCCACACTGTAGACACACAGTATATTAAGGATATTTAAGGGAACAAATGTCCTATCTAGGATTTGGTGTCCATGACACCGGAGGACATTATATGGAATAAAATGGGTGAAAATTTGAGGACCAAAAAAAAAACAAGGGATAGAACATTTATCTCCATATTTAATAGCAGTAGAAATATCCTCTCTCTCTCTCTCTCACTCATATCCTCAAAATTACTGCATGTCGTGGCTAAGACCTGGCCTCTCAAGAGAGAAGTCAGGGTTGAATCCACTCCCCTACGGTATTGATTCTCTCCCACCATTAGTGTGGCACCTGCTTAATGATGCGAGTGTTTACTGGCAAGTGTTTTTTTTTTATTGGAATTGGAGCCTCTTTGTAGGTACTTATTTTAATTTGAACAGCTCTTTTACGGTTTTAATCCTATCCACTCCTTTTTTTTGTTGTGTATCTATTATTTTATTTGAAAACTATTGGAAGTGTAATATTTGTTCCCTACAGTATAGTTTTTCATAGCAATGACTAGGTTCGTCAACTATCCGATTATTATCCGTATTTCATTAGCATTCGATCCGTTAATATTCGATTCAATTAGTCAACTAAATATCTGAATCTGTTGAAATTAATATATAATAAACATTTATATTATAATGTTGTAGGATAGGTCATATAGAATACAACATATGAATACTGTAAACTTAGCATCAACCCATTTCTCATCTTCCATTCCTAATTTGAGTAAAAAAAAGCTCTCCCATCCTCTCGTGGATCTATCACTCATTATATATCTCTATAATTCCTAGGTCTTTATTGTTTTCATAAATTTCAATAAAAGATTCAAATTCAATCTGATATTCAATTAAATAAGTAAATACAAATACAGATATAGGCATATCTGATTTGTATTCGCTCTGTTAATTGCCCTAGCATTGATTGCTTTTGAGTCCTGTTGAAAAATGGATTACTTTTCATTCATCACCAAACTAATGGGCTATAAATGATGACACAAATCATTTCACTTCAAAAATATTCCTAAAGACGTGGGTGGCAGCAACATGTAATGTAATCACTTCACTTTAAATTCTCAAGGCACTTGTAGTGGTAATGGCTCAAAATGAATTCATTCAAATTTATACTGATTTGTTTATTAAAATTAGAAATGATGTAATCATATATTTTCTTATAAAATTACATGACATATGTCATCATTCAGATTATGTTGATGAATGAATATTGATCGATTAACATATCAATATGAATCTATAGCCCATGTTTAGAGGCCACTGATAATGAAATCATTTCATTTCAAATTTCCAAGACATTTGAAGCCATAATATGATGGCTAAAAATGAACTCATCCAATATAATGGATTGATTTCCACTCATCACCAAAATATGAATGGTGACATGATTTTTATTTTTTATTTTTATAAAAAGCCTACTACTTCATTTCTAATTTTAGTTAACAAATCAATATAAGTCTGAATGAATTCATTTTGAACAATCACTTTATAACTAAAAATGCCTCATGAAATTAAAATGAAATTACTACATAACAAAAAGGCTACAAAACATGCCTTAAATGAGGTTATATTTAGTCATTAAATTATGGCTTCAAATGCTTTGGAATTTGGAAATGTAATTATTTCATTAATTGTGACCGACAAACACAGCCTAAGATGACTTCATTTACAGGTGGCAACCAAACACTACCATTAATATACAATAAATAAATACTTTTATTTTTATAAAAATACCTTTTCTCAGTTAATCTTCTCCTATCCTAAAACTGGGTGGGATTTGGAAGGACAACTTAAAGTTAGCTTAACGTAAGAATGAGATTAGGGGCCCCTAATATCATTCTTAGGTTAGGTTAACTTTAAGTTGTCCTACCAAAATCTGAGTGTCTAACTATTACCCCAGATTTCATAGCACAAAAGAGGTGCGACAGGTTATATAAACAAATTGAGTAAGACAACTTAGAGAGTGGCTAAAGTTGGAATGACATCAGTGCCAAAAAGTGAAAAGCATCCCGAAAAAGTATAATTCACTTTTTCTGCAATGATGTGTAAGCTCTGATGTTATATCAACTTTAGCCACTCTTTAAGTTGTCTTACCAAATCCGGCCTCATAAATTATACTCATGGACCAGGAGTGAACAGATCAGCACCGAAAAGTGATAAAGCTTGCCTCAAAAAAGGTGTAAATAACTTCAACCACAAAACCTTTGTCCTCTTCAAAAGTAGGTCCTTTTTCTTACCTAGAAAAGTCGAAATGCTTTTTAAAATTGAAATCAAACCAGAAAAAGTCGATTGCAAATTGCGAGCTCGGACTGGAGCCACGAAAAAGTCGGTAACGTTCCCGTGTCCTCCGGTCAGATTTTCCGCACGTGACCTCCCACCTCCCTTATTCTGCCACGTGGAAAAACCTTCCGGCTTCTTTTCAACCAATAGTAACCTTCCCCTCCGGCACCCACAAGCTGTCCCACAAAACAGCCGCTTGCGCCAGATGCGTCCAGCCTAGCGGGCCCACATGACACGTGGTTTTGTCTCGCTTGACGTATGGCGTCACACGCATTGGCCAAAAGCCGCGCGTATACACACGAAACGATTTTGGCCATTTCGGGCGAGAGGTGGGCTTCCCGAGTTAACAACCT
>JAOXJP010227729.1:0-11248 GCA_025762735.1 Platanus orientalis | reverse complement strand
TCTGTTTTGAACTTGTAATGAACGAAGCCTAATGGCTAGAATTTCTCTTTAATTAAAATTTCTGTCCCAACCACGTCACAGAGTCCGCTCACCCATAACGCTGTTTTACAGCAATGCATGTCCGAGTTTCCAACCACGAAGAAATCTTCTTCAATAGGCCTTGTGCTTTAGCGTAGACAAGGGCCACCAATTCATGAATATGGGTTTTGACATGGAGGGATAACTCTAAAATAGGCATACCCAAACATAAAAAGAATAGACATTCGAGGATCTCAACATTTTCATCCCATAATAATAATAATAATTAAATAAGTATGCTGATCCAAAGAACGCAAAATTTCATCTTACAAGAGTGTCCGATTATCCTACATCCAGGAACATTTTTTATGATCCTTCACTTCAATTTGGTTTAACTATTTTCTGTGGAACCATACAACATCCTACAATTTACATAAATCAATATGGATAATATGAATACTACCATCATTCAAATTCAGAAGGCTCTTGTTACTCCTAGAATAAATCTCTAATGCAGAGAAAAAAATTAAAATATTCAATTAATGATTGGTAAGCTTTTGCATAAACAGTTGCAGATGTGACAACTAAAACACTTTTCTTCCTATATTTGTTCTTTCCTTCCTGCACATGACGCCATTAGGTTAATTACATTGTTCCTCTTATTCATTATACCATTTCAATTAGCTAAAACATAAAAAATAAAACTATATTTTACTTGTTCACGGACTTGTAGGTTACCACTGTCACATACTTCGGCAGAAATCGCTGTGTTGAACCGAGTGCCACCACAGAATGGTCACTACTCCTTTTTCCCATATACAATGGTCAAGCATCACATGTGGGGGCCTTGACAATCCTCCAAAACAACGGGAAAGTTGTTATAGCTATACTCTGGGGACTCAGGAGATTCTCTGGAACATAATCCTGTAACACAAATCAATCAAAAGATTATGCAGGCTGTGCCACATTTTTTAATAATCACATTTACTATTTTTTTGTTGTTATATGCAATAACTGGTTACATGTTTTGCTAATATTGATGTGTTGAAATCCAGACTTATCTAGATTGTACAACCATTCATTCTTATAATAACCAGACCCTGCTTTGGGTCAGTTTGCATAGACTCAAAGTCAAAACAAAACCCTAACAGAAATATTTAATCTAACAGGATTTCTAGAAAACCATTCAAACTGGATGTTTGCATGCTTTGCTTATATTGATTTTTCGGACCCTTCTTTGCGTCTGTTTGCACATTTATTCAGACTGAATTTTTAGAAAATCAATCGAAATGGATCAATCGACGCATAGAGAATAGGATTTTGGGGGTTTCTTGATTTTCGTGCAGCCTCACTATTCATTATGATCTCTATTTTTTTTTTTTTTTTTTTATCATAGTGAAATCTCTCACCGTCTTTGCCCATGGACATAGGCTTTAAGCTGAGCCACATAAATCTTCTTGTTCTTTGTGTGATTGTTGTTTTTATATTATTCTCTCTTCTATTTTGTTGCATATGATCTTAAATCTAGGTTTTCTACACAACAAACTTGTACCAGAGATTTAGGTTGATTAATTGGGGTTTTTTCAACATGGCTGCAAAATACTAAAATAACAACAACAACAACAACAACAACAACAACAACAAATAGCATTATCCCAACTATTCGGGATTGGCTACATGAATCATGTTCCGCCATTCCGCTCTGTTTAAGGCCTTATCTGCTATTAAATTACAAGCTGCCATGTCCCTCTTTAGTACCTCTAACATGGCTGCAAAATACAAAGTAAAAAAAAAATTGATGAAGAGAACAACTTCAGTTTATAGCACATGAAGATGCATATGTTGTTGGTTCAACAAGGACTGTCTAAAACTTTGGTGGGAAAGAAAAGGGTTTATGCGACAATGTCAAAAGATGATAGAGACGAACTCGACAACAAGACACTCAACGTGATTTAGTTATGATAGCCAATGAGGTGTTGTGAGAGGTTGCAGATGAAGTGTCTACGGCTGAGTTGTAGCTTAAGTATGAGAGCATGTAAATGACTAAGTCTCTCACAAAAAGTTTTTATTTGAAACAACATCTCTATACATTGATGATGATAGAAGAAGGTATGTCTCTAAAATCTCATCTTGATGAATTTAGTAAAATCATCATAGATTTGAAAATTTTCGATATTAAGATTGATTATGAAGATCAAGCTATCATTTTTTGTGGTCTTTACTTGCATCATATGAATACTTCATTGCTACTTTACTCTATGGATAGGATACCATGTCTATAGAGGATGTTAAGGCATCATTGTACTCTAGGGAGTTGAGGAAGAAGGTGTCTAGAGAAGAGGGTGAGGGTTAAGCTAAAGGTATGTTTGCAAAAAGAAGAAAGAAGAAAAATAGTTTAGGTGATAAAGGTTAATTTAAATCAAAGTCTAGATAAAAAATGACAAATGTCATTACTATCATAAGCTAAAGAACTTTAGAAGAGATTGTTTAAAGCTCAAAGAGAAAAGGGAAAAGGTAGTTGCTGGCATCACATAAGAAAATTCTTCTGATGGCTCTGAAGACGCTATGTTAGTTACTCATTGTAATGAATGTATAAATAAGGAATGATATTTGACTCGGGTTACTCTTACTATATGTGCCCAAACTGAGATTAGTTTAAAACCTATAAAACAATGAATAATAGTAATAATAATAACAATAACAAGATTAGACTTGAAAATAATGCCATAGGAGAATGACTCCATTAAAGAGAATAGATGAACAAACATTTTCACTTACAAAAATGACATAAAAACACCTTACTTCAGATAATCAGGTGTTGAATTGTCTCAACAAGGGGTAGAGATAGTTCTGCTCAACAAAGCTTACTCAACAATGTTGTATTATTTTAGTTTTATGACAAACACTTTATTTTACTCATTTCTTCATTGTTTTCTTGAACTTTCCTATTGCCTTGATCATTTTACTTGCCAAAGGTAGCTAGTTCTAATTTTCATAGTTGTGGATAAACATAAGATTGCCTCTCTAGTAGAGATGGATGTGGTATCACCTCTCCACAAGAGAGGCATGGTTTAAGGATCACTGGAAGCATTCCAAGGTTGATTGTATTGATGTTTGCCACTCTCTCAGTGTGGAGGCATGTAGTATCAAACTCAAATAGCCTTACCAAAACATATGATTGTAGATTTGTTTTTAAAATGAAAATAAGCCACTCCGGTTGCTACAATGCACAATTGTATTTCCAATTGGCCATTTGGGCCCACATGCCACATCAAGGCATTGGTAACCTAGTGTTGCCATATATTTTTGTATTTGAAGAAAACTCCTTTTTAACTATGTTACAATGTTACATCACTTGAGGAAGGGAGATAAAAATGTGCACTCTTAGACAAGGGAGTTTCATAATCATCATTGAGGGCTCAATTGGTAGAACTTGAAGATTAGAGGAATATTTTCTATCTTAGTGGGTTGAAATCAGATGTTTGACATGATTTTATCCTTCTAAATTTCAAAATTGTTGATGAGGTCTGCTCATGTGTCAGGCTTTAAGAGAAAAAAAATGAAGTTTACATGGGTGTCAATTCGACAAAAAATTGAAACTAGTAGAGGCAGTCAAGGCTCTTCCGAAGTTGTAGAAAGAACCTGCTAATAGGCTATACATCATGTTTTATCTATGGGGGGAGAAGGGATAATTTTCATCCAAATGTTCACATTAATCTCTAAACCTAGCTGAGACAACTCCATCAGAAGACACGAGCCTATGAGATATTGGACACTATAGCTAAAACAACTTTGACATGTTCTAGATTTGGAAGTTTGACATTCCCAACATGATTTCAACTCAAAAAAATATAGGATTATGTGTATGAATCAAGTAAATTATTTTGAAAGTAGAACTGAAAAAAAAAAAAAAAACCTTTGAGCGAAGAATAGAAACCACCTCTTTTCTATGAAATCCCAAATCCATATTCAACCTTCTACTAAGAAAGACCTAAAACCATAACATATCTTCAGCTAAAATCTTCTTTAACTATAAACCTCTTAAAGCTAAAACCTATACTTCTTAGACTTTTAGGCAGAAAAAAAATATTCCTTACTGTCTTAAGATGAAGGAATTGGTTGGCATACATAACCGAAACCTATAGAATCAGAACTCATTGTCACGGGAAGAAAAAAAAGGGAGACAAAGTATTTTTGACATTTTGAAAACTTTTTCCCTTCCTAAAAACATGGTTGTGTTAGTAGACATCCCTTGGGAACCAGGATGCACATCCTTTGCACTGCGGTGCATGGTACGCCCTCTCATAAAGGAGTGGTGTCTGTACACTTGGGACGAACCGCTCTACGAGAGAGCGCACCATGCACCACAGGTGCAATGGATGCGGCTTTAGGAAATAGATAGCTTTAGGTAAATCATTTGCCTTATGAACCTTAATGGGAACCATCTACCCTCCTTTACCACAAAATCAAATGTTGAATGACAGGTTCGTTGGGTGGTATCCGTTCTTGCCTACCTTAACCATCCCTTCCTCTAATCTCTGCTTGGCAACCTCAAAATCGATGAGTTCTTGGCTTGGACAATACCCTGTTGTCCCGGTGGTGATCTGAACGCCCTCCATCATGGTTAGAACGGCTAGATATTCTCTCCCTCCATCATTCGCTTCTATGTCACCAAAATCGCATGCGCTCTCGAGTATCTCATCGTTTGAACATCGTATATCGTGATCTCAAGACCGAAAATGCACTGATACAACAATCTGGCCACACTACCCTCAATAACTTCTAGCTCTCCTAAAGTGTATATCTCATAATAGAGAAACCTGTCATCACCCCAAAACCCGGAAAAGTGGAGGTGGAAACGGGTGAAAGGAACCCATCAAAACATGTCATACCACTTGAACATGTTCTATATTGAGAGCTCCAGCATTCTCAGCCTGATTTTTGACTACATATACTTAGATTTCGTTAGCAGTATCGAGGATAAATTAAAACAATATAGTGTTATGTGTATGAATTGATCGAGTAAAGTATTTCATAAGCAAAACTGAAAAAATAAGTACAGGAACTTAACCAAGCAAATGACGAGTAAGTGTAAGACTCATTTATGGTCAAAGATCATGCAGAAACAAGGTCCAACCCAAGATGGGTGGTAAGGATCCTATTGGGTATGGCCACAATGGATGGCACTCATGATCACTTTGGACAATGGTCTGGTGGATGCTATGTGTAACACTAAATTTCGTGTGTATTGAAATTTAATGTATACAAATTATCCAGCCATTTAGTGGGTTGGTTTATTATTTATATTGTGGGGACTATTACTCCAAACCCTTGAGAAGGGTTTGCTAATTATTTCTATTTAGCACAACAAACCTTTGATTATCTCAAGTTGCTCAAATTGTAAAGTAAGGAAAGTTGTATAAAAATAAAGAAGAAGAGGGAAGAAGATGAACACTTTGATCTTCTTAATATGAATATGGTTTACAAACTTTGCTTCAATCACAATATAAACTTTAAACCTTATCTAGTCATGGACATCTTCAAGACATAACATTTGGTGGTTAATAAGATGGAATTCATCATGGTAGGCACTAAAAAACCACCCACAAAATTGAAAGTCAAGCACACGGTGGAGGAAACTAAGTCAGCCACAACAGAACAAGAAGCTCCTCCCAAGAGACCAAGCATAAAAGAAAGACAAGAGTGGGCTTATACATTTCATCCTAATGACTTGGAGAGTTTGTTCAAATAAACAATCGAATCTCAGGATATTATACTCCCCAAATCAAAGAGACCTGCAGAAGTTGACAAGGTTAATAATCTAAAATATTATAAGTATCATTGTATTTTAAGCCACACCTTACAAAATTGTTTTGTGTTTAAGGACAAGCTTCAAGAATTAATTGACAAAAATACCGTAGAGTTGGATGTAGACATAAGGGCTACAACTACAAATGCTATCTTTATTGATAAAGATTTGATCGACTTCATGAATCCTCAAGATAACAAGGATGTTGATAATGATGGAGACGATTATTCGAGAGCAAAGCAACACTCAAGAGAAGGCTCTAGTATACTCAAATAGGGGTAAAACAGGTACGTAGCCCTACCAAATGTACTTGGACAAGGCCACTGCACCTGAAGGAGGTAATCAAGAAAAAGGGGAAGGCCCCTAGATCACCGTTTCCCCACCATTGCTTCATGAAAGCGACTTGTTAGAACAACCCTCGCGAATGCCGATAACATTGGAAGAATTTATACCCAAAGATTTTTTTTAGCTTTTAATCGTTACTTGTACTATAACATCAATTATACGTAATGGTAATCCTCACCTACCTAGGGAATCACAACCAACACCGGTGTCACATAGGTCAACAATATTGATTGATTAGCTCCATAATAGCTTGACATACCAGGATCACTCTAAAGAAGTAATTATTCTAATCACGTGGTACAGGTATAATACTAGTAGTATCTCTATTACATTGCCAAACTTCATACCTGATCCATGATTTTGTCCTGCAAGGATCACTCGTCTATCTATGACTTCATGGAAGCGCGCCCATTTCCAGAATGTGTTAAACAAGTTTAGGCAACGGGCATTCCCTTGCCATCAAGCTATATATTCAGAGGCATTTTCCTCGAGCTTTGAGGTTCCCATATTTGCCATTTTCTCAAATGAAGACTATCAATTCCCATAGCACCATCTGTTTAAATTCATAATATCATGTAGAGAGGTGATGCACAATGACAATTTGTTGTTGCATCTACTTTCATTCTCCTTGGATGGTCCCTCTCTAGATTGGTATATGGATTTAGCATCCCAAAGCACACCCTCCTGGGGTCATCTGATTGAAATGTTCATTCATGAATGTATACAATCATTGGAATACGGACCCCTTGAGAAAACCTCCTCAACAACAAACATGTAAAGGATTTATAGGTCCCCTCGATCAAATTATTACTCAATTGCTGGACTCATGATGGTTGGGCAAGTCAAGGCAGCCTATCAAAAACGAAGTATCTTACCCAATTTTCAGAAGAGAACCAACTTTCCCCACTCACACTATATACAAGGGACAAGGATCCGCATTTTCATACCAGTCGTTTCCTGCAAGAAACCAAATTGTCAGCCCCCATACATGATTTATTGGTGCGACTTTTTCCCATCTCTTTGGACTCACATGCTTTTAAATGATACTTGACTTTACCATCCTACGATGTTTCTTCATAGCCAATGCTCAGTGATCGCTTTTATCGTAGTCAAAGAGCATATAGACATGATCTTTGAAACATACAAAGTGTGATACAATTTTTGCCTCAAGATTAATGGGATGTTGACATGGATGCCAGTGAACCCTCTACTTATGCTGACGAAGATGACGATGCCCCAAATCAATGGCAAACCCTCCATCATGACTTATCCATGCAAGACATGTCACCCTTGTTTACTAACTCGGACAACCTTGATGACGATGATCCTAGCTTCACCACTACATCTTAGGATTTCTCTGAAGACAAGATGCCCACCTATCTGTGGATAGGGTCTTGTAATGTTACCAAACTTAGAATCACTACCCTTGTAGAAGGACGTTAGGCACACTCCCGGTACATCAACCAAGTCAAGCTGATCTAGGAAACAAATTCTGCTATGGGGTCCCACAGCCAACCAATGAGCCGATGCAATGAAAAAAGTGGCCATGGAAACCGAGTTTAGTATGACCATCAAGAAGACGAAAAATTCCATTCCATATGATGTGATGGTACATCTCAAGAAGATCTCATCTTTATTAACTATCTATGATGATCTTTGTATGTCACAAGAGCTTAGGGCCTCTATGATTTATGCACTGACTCACCCAAACGAGTTCGCTATAAATGACGAGGATGCTAGGGCTTTTTGGCAAATGAAAACATGAGAAGGGTTGTGCATTCCCACAGTCACTTTTAAAGACATTGATCGGTATTCTGATGACCCTCTCCATAATAGACCATTATTCATCACATGTACTATTGATAATCAATCTGTGTCTAGGATAATGATTAATGGCTATTCAGCAGTAAACATACTTCTAGTCAAACACTAGCTTATCTAGGGGTTGACCCGTCTCAGCTTAAGCCTAGTACTCTTGTCATTCAGGGCTTCAATCAAAATGAGCAATACCCTCTTGACACTATTAGGCTAAGGACCAAGTTTGGTCATCTAGAAGATTGGACATCTTTTTATATAATTGATGCGAATATTGCTTAAAACTCCCTCATCGGGCAACCATAGATGCATAAATTTTAGGTAGTCCCCTCTACATACCACCTGTGTATCAAGTACCCTTGACAAGATACTCAGGGCACCAAAGTAACTGACAATAACCCATTCCAAGAAGTAGATGCTTATTTCGCTGAGGTCGCATATTATTAAAAGACTGATCCCTAAGAAGCAGTACGTAATACTCTAGGTAAGGACAATGACAGTAATGTTAAGCACCAAAAGCTTAAAGCATGGCATGGCATTAAAGTAACCAAAGACGAACCCACATTGTTACTAGATTCAGTAGCATAAAATTTTGTCCTCCCATTGCATGACTATTAACAATACTGGTTGATTCTTATCAATCACCCTCCATTTTCCTCCCCAAAGGCCCTATTAAATCAAAGGATCATTCGGGTCCTATACCAGAAAGAGAACTCAAAGATCTGGACATTTTGTTGCCACACATAAAGTTGGCTCCCTAACTGCTCTAGAGTTTCAGCTTTGACTAACAAGGGAAGTGAAAGAATTCTTATAAGGGCAAGGAAATTCTAACTTAATAATTTGAATGCTTAGTCCTCCATTCCAAGAATAAAGATGATATAAGAGGGTTAAACATGCAGCCCACCAAATTTAAAGTTTTCTCTCATGAAATAACAACATATGTGATTGACTTACTAGAGGACGCTCCCTTTGAATGCTTATTTGTGGAGACACAATCATCGTCTTCTGAAGACTTTATTATAGGACCAGTGATGCCCGCTCCTCTAGAACTTAAAGATGGAGGCCAAACAACGATCGATGACTTGATTGAAGTGAACCTAGGAACTGAAGAAGACTTTTATCTCACCTTCATCAGTGCACGCCTTTTCTTAGAAGAACAAACGTAGTATCTCAAATTTCTTAGAAAGAACCGAGATGTGTTCGCTTGGAATTACTTTGAGATGCTAGGATTGGACCCCAACGTAGTAGTTCACTGCCTCGCCATCGATCCATCTTAGCGGCCCATTAAGCAACACCCCCATAAGGCTAGACACGACATTGCTGATAAAATAGAAGGAGAAGTGGATAAACTACTTAAGGCTAGATTTATCTACGATGTCCGATATCTGAAATGGCTCACTAATATTGTGCCTATACAGAAAAAGAATTGTTAGATCAAGGTGTATATATAGGGACCTTAATAGTGCCTACCTGAATGATGACTTTAAGTTACCTCTCATTGAGTTATTGGTAGATACCACTAGGGGGTATGAAGCTCTCTCTTTTATGGATGAATATTTGGGATACAGCTAGATCTAAATGGCTCCAGAGGATGAAGAGGCTATAACATTTCGTACGCTGATTAGAATATTTTGCTATAGGGTCATGCCTTTTAGTCTAAAGAATGTCAGTGCCACTTACCAAAGGGTGATGACCTATATATTTAAGGACCTTCTACATGATGCGATTGAATGATATGTTAATGATTTGGTCGTAAAGACAAAACTCAAACAACATCACATCGCCGATCTAGACAGGGTTTTTCAAAGGCTTCGTCGATATAATCTGAAAATAAATCCTCTCAAATGTGCTTTTGGTGTATCATCAGGGCAATTTCTTAGATTTATTTTTTAACATAGGGGTATTGAAATAGATCTCAAGAAAATTACCACCATAGTTGAAATGCCAATACCATAGAATATCTCTGAACTTAAAAGGCTCTAGGGCAGACTTGCATATATTTTCCGATTCATTTCAAATCTTTCGGGATGTTGCCAGCCCTTTTCAAGATTGATGAAGAAAGAAGTTCCTTTTTTATGGGACCAAGCTTGTCAAAAGAAAGTATAAAATAATATTTGTTGAATCCACCAATACTCATGAGCTAAGCTCCGGGTAAACCATTACTACTATATATAGCAGTTATGGAATCATCCCTTGGGGCATTACTGGCCCAACATAACGAAGAAGGTAATGAGCATGCCTTATATTATCTTAGCAAGACAATGGTTGGCGCTGAACTAAATTACTTGCCCATTGAGAAGATGTTTAGCTATAATCTTTGCACTACAAAAGTTAAGACATTATCTGCTTACTACAACGGTACATCTTATATCGAGAGCCCACCTATTAAAGTATATCATGAGTCGCCTCTCTGTGCAAGGGTGTATCGCTAAGTGGACCGTCCTCCTCTCTAAATTCGACATTCATTATCTTCCCCAACGAGCGATAAAGGGCTAAGCCTTAAAAGATTTCTTGGCCACACATCCAACACCTGATGGTTTCCCTCTTCAAATGGAGTTACTCAAAAAGAATGTTATGCAGGTATAGATAAAGAGTGGGAAGTGTTCTTTGATGGAGCATCTCAAGGTCCCTCCAGCACCCCAGGAGATAATATGGATAAATCTTCAAGGATCGAAATCGTCTTTGTCACCCCAGATAATGACATCATCATGTAATCCCTCACATTAACTGAGGGATGCTTGAATAATGAAACTGAGTATGAAGCTCTAATCGTAGGAGTTGAGCTGGCTGGGGAGATCCTTAGAGACGATCTTACAGTTTATAGAGATTCGGAGCTCATCGTCTACTAGATGAACGATTTTTATCATATTAAAAAGTCAAGTCTAACACCTTATTTTCAAAGGTCCAAAGACTTGGCCAAGTTGTTCTGGTGCTTATAGATACAACATGTCGGGTGAGCATGGGCCTAGGCCAACCCGAACCCGGCCTAACATTTGGCCTGAAAAAGCCTACCTAAGCTAGGCCCGACAAGGCCCAAGCTTGGCCCAAGGCCCAAACTTTTTTAAAGGGTCAGGCTTAGGTTTACCTCTACCCGGCCCGAGCCCATCCCAAGGCCCAAACTTGTCTATATATAATATATATTTGTATGTATTATATACAACTTATTAAGAGACTGCTTGGCAGGCACCTATAATGTAATCATTTCATTTCAAATTTCTAAGGCATTTATAGCCATAAAGTAGTGGTTCAAAATGAACTCAT
>JAOXJP010227728.1:0-11248 GCA_025762735.1 Platanus orientalis | reverse complement strand
CCCCCTAGAAAGTGTAAATCACTTTTCGGTGCTGATGTATCCCCCCCATGCCCAATGGACCAAGCATTCGTTAAGGAAAGTGGACAAAATCCTTTCCCATCAGTATGAGGAGCCATTCGCTAGCAGTAAGCTAGTAAATAACACTAATGGTAAGAACATGAACATATTCCCTTTTATGACTGCAAGTTGACATGTAATGATTTTTATTTATTTATTTAATAAATTTGATGCTTCTTTTTTATCTTATGCATACACCGCACTTTTTCTATGATTTTAATCTTATATGCCACGACTTAGAGAGTGGATTGTATCTGCTTCTCTTATCCTGTGCTCCTTTCTGCGTCCTGTCAAGGGGAAGGCACATCAGCACTGACAAGTGATTTTCACTTTTTTGGGGGTGCATTTCACTTGTCGGCGCTGATGTGCCCTCCCCCTGACAGGGTGCATAGAGGAGCGGATACAATCCACATTCCCTGACTTATCGGTTTGTGGTGTTGCAAGGCCAATGGAGGAACAGAAAATGGGAGCTTCTAAATGCACCATAAAATTTTTTCTTTACACCTAATTCTCTCCCATTTTTTCTATTCATACCCCTCTCATCTCTAAAATACCTCTTTCACCCCCACTCACCCATTTACGTTCCAACGAAGAAGAAGAACTTTTCCCACTCTAGTGGTGGCGGCAACAACAGTGAAATCCATACTGACAGTTTGATTCTGACGGTTACAAACTCAAATCCGATGATAAAGAGACTAGATTGATGCAAAGAAACGGTAAAATCTACAAGATTGATGGAAAAAACTTCAAAAAAGGGAAATTGTATAAAAATCTTTGTAAAAGATTGTTTTACCTGATTTGATGTTAAAAAATTACAATGGTGTGTATGTTTTCAAGTTTTTCATCAAATTTTTTTTTTAAATGTATGTGTATGTTTTTCTTTTGGACTGGGTTCAAGTCTGTTTAACCACACAAAGCCAAATAGAAACCTTTTGTCCCTCTATGGCTGAACAACCTAGTTTTAAAGGAAACAAAAAAAAGGGATGGATCTCACCATTGGGGTGGATTTTACCGTGCTGCCACCATTGGAATGGAAAAAGGGGTGGGGTGTAGAGAGAAGGGTTAGAAGGGTAATTTTAATTATGGGTATTTGTTGGAATTTTGAAAATTTTTAAAATTGGAATGTAAAAAGAAATTTGTGGGGTGTGTTTAAAAGCTCCAATAAAATTTGTTTTTCGGTGCAACGTTGGCAAAAAGGTAAATGATCAGTTCAAGCACAACACGCTACTTCGTGAAAAAAAAACAAGAAGAAAGAAGGGGGTTTTGCCTTTTTTGTGGGTTAACCATTTGCTGGGCCAAAAAAACACCAGTGAGCGAGCCCTGTGGTTTACAGCTGACCACGATGTTAACCATGGTCTGACCCTTCGTTTAGGGTATAGGTTAGGCTGCACGTCGGGTTGGGTTCGTTTCAAAGGCCCAAAGGCTAGAGAGGGAGGACACCTTGCCACCAGCTCTCATCACTGGCCTGCTTAACCGGCACCGTCAGCAGCGCCATCTCTGCCGACCAAGGTTAGTGTCTTAGCGTTTTTTTTTACCAATGTATATATCAACATATTTTAAACTTCTAGCTGGTCACGGTGGGGAAAATCGTCACCTGCTATCCAAGGTTTTAAAATATACCGGTGACCATGATCTCTCTCTCTCTCTCTCTCTCGTTGAGTCATTCAAATCAAGCGCTGCAGTTCTTCAAAGGGTACAGGGGTCTATCAAACCCTAAAATCTGCAAAAATCCTTAAAAAAAATCTCACTCTCCATCGGTCTGGCCACAAGTTCTAGTAATTATGTTTGAATATTCAATAAGATTGAACTTGTAGTGGTTGAGTTTCCTCGAAATATTCTTCTTGTGAAAAAAGTGGCTCGGCAGGTTTTGAATTCACTCTTTTCAAAATTTTAATCTGTTTGGACAGTGTGTGGTAATATCTAGCGAGTTTTATCCCATCTGTTTAATCTACGAAATAGGTTTTTCTTTAAAATTCTTATTAAAACTCTCTGTATAAGAAAATTAGGGTTCCTCACTTCTTTTGATAGCTGGGTATCCTTCGAATTCTTTTTCTTCGATGGGTTAGTGGAAGAGTCTGTAAATTCGTTTGAATGGTTATGATGGTCTAAATGCAGTGACCAATTGATTGGATTGGATGGTGTAGATTGATGGGTCATTCATGGTGGATAGAGATGGTTCTATTGGAGGTCTTCTTATCTTTTGTATATAGAACTTAAGAAACATAGCTTGGAGATATGCATTCAAAAGATTACAGAACCATCATGGATAGAGATGTTTCTATACGAGGTTATGCATTCAGAATGTCAGATATGATTGCTTGTGTTTTCTTTTTATTAAAAACCAACATCTTTGACAAAACATACACCTGAATGTACAAAAGTTTGCATGGTTAACAATTCTTTTTGTTTTTTAGTAAGGTCTGTCAAATTTAGTGCATCTTGCATGACGCATGAGATGTTCTCTCATGCACATCTCTTAGTGGTTAACATGTACGACTACTTAGGTGGTTATGTTGGGTTGCTCTTAGCTGTTCTGTTTGGGTCGTGTTTATCTCTAATAGTTGTTGGTAGTGTTAGTGGGGTAAGTTACGTGTAGTGGAGAAAGTGTAGGAGTTGTTTAGTGTTGAGTCTTTATTTAAATATATCTCCTTTGTAATGTAGATAAGAAGAAGTGAATACAAATTTTCAGTTTTTCTATACGTCTTGTGTGAGTAGAATTTGGTTTTTCTTTGGTTCGATTTTGGGGTGTGGTTTGGTTATCAATCCACGTCTAGTTTTGTGACATGGTATGAGAGCTTTGTTAGAAGTTTTGATTATTCTTGGCAATCAAGTTCAGGCGTAAAATGTTAGAGAAGAATCCAGTTTTATTCAAGTTCTTGCTCATTGCAATGGATCCAACTGGTGGTGGAAATGGATCTACTCAATTTGGCATAGAGAAGCTTACAAGTTCAAATTATAAGTATTAGAGGTTCTGCATGCAAGCATTTCTATAAGGTCAATACTTATGGGATCTTATTTCTGGTGATGATTCAGTGATTCCAACTGACACTCAAGAAAACATTGAAGCACGACGGAAAAGGAAGATCAAGTGCGGGAAAGCCCTAGTTGCTTTGAGGGCATCAATCAATATAGAGATGGTTGATCATGTTCGAGACATTGATTCCCCAAAGGCTGTCTGGGAAACACTTGAAAAATTGTTTACCAGAAAAAATACAGTAAGGTTACAACTTCTTGAGAATGAGCTTGCAATGTTGACTCAAGGAAATATGTCAATTTCACAATACTTCTTAAAAATGATGAATATCTATGCAGAAATTTCAAAGCTAGATGCAGATGAGCCGGTTAGTGAAGCTCGGTTACGGCGGTGTCTCATTTGAGGCTTGAAGGTGTACACACCATTTATCACCTCCTTACAAGGATGGACGAATCAACTGTCTATCATTGAAGTATTGAAAAATTTGCTTTCCAATCAAGAAGCATTGGCTAGGCAAATGTTCCATAAATACACCTTTGTTATTTATAAAGTTCTTGTTTCAAAAGGAAAATGAAAGAAGAAAGAGACATCGAAAGGTGTATTAGGAGGAAACAAAGATTCTACAAATTCTAGTTTGGAGAAGAACTATGGTGATAGATTGAGATCTATCAAGTGCTACATATGTGGGAAGCTTGGACACATCAAGAAGAATTGTCGTGTAAAGCTGGTGGACGGGAATGCAAATTTTGTTCGTGAGAACGAAGGCGATCAGAATAAGGAGTGGGAACAATGCTTCACTTCTATGTTGATTAACAAGCAAATTGATGTAGCCCCTACTCCGTATTCAGTTGAAGAAGTAGTTGATGCTAATGCTTCAATCAATTATGAGAAGGAGTAGATCATTGATTCCAGTTGCCCTCACCACTTGATCATAAATGATTCATTGTTCTTAGAGTTCCATCATTATGATGGAGATTGGGCGATTGTTATGGTAGACAATTCCATTCATCCAATAAAGAGAGGGTACTGTAAATGTCAAAACAAATAGTTCGAAGGCTGGAGAGATCATTCTAAAAAGTGTCTACCATTTGAAGAAAATCTGGTTTCAGTGTCACAGATCATTGATTGTAGAAAGTATGTTCTCATTGTTCGTGATGTAAGCAAGTGAAGCATATGTGGTGAAGGCAAGCCGGAATGATAATACCATGATTTGGTATGCCCGATTAGGCCATGTTGGCTACAAATTGTTGAAAGAAATTTCCACCAAAAGATTGATTGATGGTGTTCTAGTCTTGAAATACATACACCAAAATGTGGTTTGTTAGGGTTGTCAATGTGGCAAATCTCATTGTCTTCCATTCAATAGATCATTGAGTCGGAGATCTAAGCCATTCAAGTTAATCCATTTAGATGTGATGGGGCCGAGGAGAGCACTAAGCTATAGTGGCTTTCACTATATATGTGATGGTGGATGACTTTTCCAGGTACACATGGGTTTATTTCATGAAAGGGAAAAGTGAGGTCATTTCCAAATTCATTAAATTTAGAAATATGGTGGAAAAGGAGTTTGATTTAAAAATCAAATGCTTGAGATTCGACAATGGAGGAGCATGGCATTCAATGGCAAATGATGTTTCCCAAAATCCCACAACAAAATGGGATTTCTGAACGGAAGTTGGGACACATCGCAAAAATGAGCTTATTTTGGTTACATGACAAGAATCATCATCGAAAACTATGGGTTGAGGCGATGTGGTGTGCATGTCATGTGATCAATCAACTATCTCCTTGACCTGGTAAGGAAAAATCTCCTTTTAAATGTTCATATAATATGAAGCCAAAGGCAAATTACTTTTGGATGCTTGGTACTATTTGCTACGTTCATGTTCCCAAAAGTGATAGAACCAAATTGGACCCAAAAGCAAAGAAGTGTGTGTGTTTGTTGGTTATGACACACATCAGAAAGGATGGAGATGTATGGATCTGGAGACAAAGAAATTTACTACATCCCAAGATGTGGTATTTGATGATATCAACGTACTACAATACTTCAAAATTCAGCTCCAAAACTCTTGAAGATGATGATGATTTGGTGGAAAATAAAAAAGACATGGAAAGCATGCAACTGGCATCTCAAGATGGTTCATCTTCTTCTATTCAAGATGAGTCTACTGAAAGGGGGAGCAATGACTCATCAAATGATAGATTGGTATCCTCAAGTTTAGAAAATGGTGTAGAAATGTCTACATTGAGAAGATCTAAAAGAGAGAAAAGACAACTTGATTTTCTAAAAGATTATGAGGTTCATTTGAATCATTGTACCGTGGCTTCATGTTTCTTTGTTGAACCACTAGAGTACAATGAACCCTCATGTTATGATGAAGCAAAAGGGATTCCAGTATGGGGAGAAGCAATGCAAGAAGAAATTAATGCCTTAATGAGAAATTGACACATGGGAGTTGGTGCCGAAGCCGGAAGATATTGAACCAATGATTTGTAAATGGGTTTACAAGTTGAAAAGAAGGTTTGATGGGTCAGTTGAGAAGTACCAAGGCTCATCTAGTGGCCCATGTTTTTTCACAACAATATGGATTGGATTATGAAAAAACTTTTAGTCTTGTTGCGAAGATGGTGACTGTTAGAATCATCATTGCATTGGCAACTTGCAAAGGATGGGCATTGTGGTAGCTTGATATCCGAAATGCTTTCCTTTACGGAGAAATTGATCGAGATGTGTTCATGAATCAGCCACAAGGTTTCACTTCCAAGGAGTTTTCTTATCATGTTTGTCGACTTAAAAAGGTGTTATATGGACTCAAGTAAGCTCCACATGCATGGTACGGTAAGATTGTTGAATATCTTATTTTTTGTGGTTTTAAAGTTTCAAATTCAGATTCTAGATTGTTTGTCAAAGTGGAGTCTGGGATGCACGTGGTGATCCTTTTATATGCGGATGACATGATTATTACCGGAGACAATGCAAGTGAATTTTCACATCTACGGGATGACTTGTCAATCCGGTTTGAAATGAAGAATTTAGGAGAAGTTGGATGCTTTCTTGGCTTAGAAGTTGAAAAGGCAAGAGATAAATTTTTTTTAATCCCAAAAGAAATATGCTAGAGCGCGTTGGCATAAAGGACGCAAAGCCAATGGCTACACCTATGGAGCCATATCTAAAGTTGCATAAAGATAAAGGGAAGCCATTGAAGGATGCACTAAATTCATCAAGTTGTGGGTAGTTTAATTTATTTAACTATTCCAAGGCCATAAATTGCCTACTATGTGGGTGTTGTTTCTCAATTCATGGAAAGCCACAAGTTCCTCATTTGGATGCGGCAAAAAGAATTATGAGATATGTGAAGAGTACTCTTGAATTTGGGCTGATGTACAAGAAGGGTGGAAATTTCTTTTTAAGTGGATTTTTTAAACGCCGATTGGATAGCCGATATTAATGATTGGCGATCAACTACAGGATTTTGTTTCAGTATAGGTTTAGCCGCAATTTCATGGTGATGTAAGAAGCAAACCAATGTTGCTCTTTCTAGCACTGAAGCAGAGTATGTGGTAGCGACTATGGTGACACAAGAGTGCGTTTGGTTGAAGAGAATGATTAGTGACATCTATTCTAAGGTTGAATATGCAGTCCTTATCTTGTGTGATAACGAAAGTGCAATCAAGTTGACATCAAATTCGGTGTTTCATGCTTGAACCAAACATATTGAAGTTCAACATCACTTGGTTCATGAAAAAGTCATTAAACAAGAAATCAAGTTGGAGAACGTGTGGACATGAGATCAACTTACTGATATATTTACTAAAGCACTTACAAAGGTGAAGTTCAAAGCATTCAGAGAAGCACTTGGTTTGATTGAATGCAAGCATGCACTAAGGGGGAGCGTCAAATTTTAGCGCATCTTGCAAGATGCATGAGAAGTTTTCTCATGCACATCTCTTAGTGGTTATCATGTATGGTTACTTAGGTAGTTATGTTGGGTTGCTCTTAGCTGTTGTGTTTGGGTCATGTGTTTATCTCTAATAGTTGTTGGCAGTGTTAGTGGGGTAAGTTACGTGTGGTGGAGAAAGTGTAGGAGTTGGTTAGTGTTGAGTTTTTATTTAAATCTATCTCCTTTGTAATGTAGATAAGAAGTGAATACAAATTTTCAGTTCTCTATATGTATTGTGTGAGAAAAATTTGGTTTTTCTTTGGTTCGATTTTGGGCTGTGGTTTGGGTATCAATCCACATCGAGTTTTGTGACACAATTGGGCCCGCATACAGCCGCGTCATTAAGTGTGACCCGCACAATTGGTGGGAGAAGCAACTAATATTGTATAGCAATGGAATGCTTCCAGAGGGGATTCGACCCGTGCCTTCTTTCCCAGGAGGGTCCAGCCAACAACCCCCACACTAGGAGCACCGGCTTGCATGTTTACCAATTTTATGCTAATTTTATTCAAACTTTACTGTTTTACATTTTTCAATATAGGCATTGCTCTCTCTGTGTTGTTTTCTTTCGATGGAATAAGATTCTTTTCTTATATATACTTGCTATTGGAACTAAGATTGTTGGAATCTTTTAGCCGAGGTGCTGGCCTTCTGGTGAAACTCCTCTTATTCTAACCAGTGAGTCTCTAAATATTGCATCAGGGATGTTATTGAACCCTCTTTCTACTTTTTTATTTTGTGCTACTTATTTTTTTCCATTTCTGAGGGATGATATGTACTTTGAGTGCTAGAGTCAAGAAATAACCACGTAGAGGAAGGTGGGTGTTGTCTCAATGGTGATAATTCTACTTGTAAAGTAGTTGGTGTTGGGTTGGTCATAATTGAGATGCTTGGAATGGTTTGTACTTTGGGTGGTGTGAAGCATCTCCCAAAATTGGAAAAGAGTCTAATATCATTTGGTTAGTTGGACTTCAGAGGTTGTATATGTACAATTAATTCGATTGAAAATGAAGTATCAAATTCACACATGGATGTATGTATTTAATGAAAAGAATGAATTAAAGTAATCTTTATTACTTGGTTGGGAATACAATTGTGGAGGGTTTCATATTAATTGCAATAAGTTGACAACCAAATGCATAGAGGAATGATAATCAAGAGTCCTTTACAGTTGGTGTAAGAATGGACTCTTTAACAATCAAGGTAGAGTTGGGTATTTTGGTTGGTTTCTAAATTGTTAGCAATAGTGAGGTGCGTACAGGGAAGATGATAAATGCATTATCTTTTTTGAGCTGACTAGTTGTGTTGATTATTGGAAGCTATATACTACTATTGACAATGTTATAATCAAGTTAGGTGGAATTAGAACTGGATTGGTTAAATAGAGTGTGTGTAGTTGGTACGTGAAGGTCAATATTTGTTTGTGGCTTACGAATTAGTCGTAAACATGTGAACTAAACCAAGAGTGACTTGATTTGGGTTTTAGGTGGAGTGTATTTCATTGGCAGGATTGAATCTTGCTTAGGTGTTAAAACCAATAGGAGATAAAAATGAAGTACAATGGTTAATCTTCGTGATGGCTGCTACTGCTAAACAAGACAATGTTGTGTTGTGTTTTGTTTCTCAGCCATTAAATTGGAGTTAATTCATTGGGTGAGGTTTGAAGTTCTAAATAAAGGTTGTCAACTTTGAAGTTGACTTTATTTAAATGTGTCTTTCTTTGAACGTGAAGTGAATTAAAGATATTTTTGGAAAATGATTTTCTAAAAATTTCATAACTAATTAGGGTTATGTAATTGAAGTGGGAAAGTTATTTTGAGAGGCTTTTGTGAAAAGGATGGAAAGGTATTATAGGAAAAGTGGTTGGAAATTCTCTAGTTTTTTCTATTGGGGTGTGATGAGAATAGAGAGTTGATAAAGGCCTTGTAGTTTTTTGTTATTTTCTCACTCAATAGAAATTGGATCTTTCATATCTTATAGATATAGGTAACTTGCCTAATCATATAAATCTGTTGTGTTCTGTCTACGTGCTTGTTTTCTTCGCCTTGTTATTGCTTTATCACAATGGTTTAGCTTAAACTCACCATGTGTGATAATTGAGTTGTGTCAACAAAAATAAATGAAAAAATTCATTATTTTCATCAATTAAATTTATAGATCTAGCAACTAAGATTCGATAAACGGTAAATGAGCGGGTTGTTCAGCAATCAAGAAAAATTAAAGGATTAACCTTAATGATAAAAAATAGGATATTTAAGCTCTTTCCTGAACAAAAAAATAAGGACCCCACAATTTTGAATTAAAATTTGATGAAATCAATTTGTCAAGATTTGCAACGACATATGGAAAGACATCACCACCTAAATTAAACTTCAAGAAAATACTTCAATCAAATCAACTCTCTCCCTTTGGACAATATTTTGAAAGAAGAAAAGAGAGGTTGGCTAAGCCCTTCCCTAACTCTATAAATTTTCTCTTAAAAAAACAATTTTTTCAAAATAGAAATTACATCCTTTTTAATTATTAAGGAAAACTTAACCTTCTAAACTCAATCTTATCTTTGATAAATTCAAGGAGAGCTGTTATCGAGTAAAATTCTACCTTCCAGTGTGACTATAAAACGATAGTGAAGAAAATTGATTTGGTAAAAAAGTTTGATTTTTTTACACTATGATGGAGGCTTGAGGGGATGGTGGTTGGAAAGGGGGATATGAATGTGCCAATAATCTTGGCGCCAGCTTGGGAGGCCAATGATGATGATGGGGCTGATGGAAACATTGTTATTCTCTCTCTCATGTTTGTGATATGAACCGAACCAAATGTGCAACCTATCCTATCCTAAACCCTAAGCCAAGGTCTGCTTCTCATGTCTGTGATATGAACGCAACCAGAGACAACCCCAAGTGTCTAGTTAAACATGGGATGACTTATTTGACTGAAGTATCATTAGGGTTTGGTAAATCATGAGGCCATTGTTAACTTCGGGAAACGAGTTTGTTTTAGGGTGTGGTGTCTTTCCATGAATCCATATGTCTGCATATCTTGATGGATTGATTTCATCAAATTTTGATTCAAGATTGGTGTGGTTTACTTTTCTTGTTCAAGAAGGTATTTATAATCTTTTGTTTCTTATTACTAGGGTTATTTCTCTAGTTTCTTTTGATTGTTGAAATGCCATTTTCTTATTTACCTTTTCTTGAATCTTGGTTGCTAAGTTTATAAATTTAGTTGATGGAATTTAGGATTCTTGACTTTTGAAATGTTTTTGATTTTCTCGTCTAATCGATCTTATCCATTAACTCCTGTAGTTTTTTTTTGAAGAATAACTGAAATTTTATAAAAAAATAAAAACATAATAGTACAAACACTCAGCCAAGGCTGCCTCAACCAACAAAGAAAGGATACAAATTAGCTCATATCTGGAAAATGACACCCCTCAAACCCTATAGTTTTCCTTTTAGTTTTTTGTCCCAATCTATTCTTTATTCTGTTTACCATAATTTCATCCCTAAACAACCTTCATTATTTCTTTAAATTTTTGTTGACGATGACGTAGCTCAGCTTTGATATCTCATGTAGTGGAATTGGGTTAAACTATCACAATTAAAATAATATGTATGTAAAGAAACAAGCATACAAACAAAATACAACAGATTTACATGGTTCGACAAGTTGCTTATATCTTTGAATATAAGAGATCTAAGTTCTAGTGTGTGGGAAAACAATAAAGAATTACATGGCTTTCATCATTTTCTTATCAAGTCCTACAAGAGAAAACTAGAGTATTCCTTTCTAGCCTTTTCCACCTTTCTAAAAAATGCTTCTTAAAATTAATTTCACTCTCCAATCACACAATCCTAATTAGTTATGAGATTTTTAAAAAAATTTTCCTTAAAAAATGTATACTCACTTCATGTACAAGGAAAGAAACACTTTTAAATAAAGTCAATTTCAAAGTTGATACAATTTCTATTTAGAATTTCAAACCTTCCCCATAACTCCAATTTGATGGCTAAGAAACAATACACAAGACAATAAATCTTCACATTGTCTTGGTTTGCATCCACCATGAGGATTGACAGTTGGGTTTCATCTTCATCTTCTAGAACATACGTTATATCGATCTAATACTAGGGCGTACCCTTTAAGCGACGCGCCTCATTCTCTGGATGTGGCGAAAAATTGGCGAGGGGCACTTCATCCCCCGAATGTGGTGAAAAATTGGCAAGGGGCGTTGCATCGGCGCCCGGATGCAATGAAAAATATGCAAGGG
>JAOXJP010227727.1:0-11248 GCA_025762735.1 Platanus orientalis | reverse complement strand
TATATAGATGTTAGGAAGAGAATGATGCATGAACCAACACTTAACATGAAGTTTTCAATGGTTTTTCATGGGTAAATAAAAGAAAAACGGGATTGCATGGGAACTAAAAGAATGACTATGAAAAAATAAATTTATTTGATTAAGATTCATGGAGACAATGAAATGGTTGAATGGGAATTGATGATGTGTATGGGAAATGAAAGAGGTTGCATAAGAAAGGGAATAATGTGATAAGGGAGGGAACAAAGAACTAAATGATAATAAGTTCCAATGAGATGAAGGTGTCTAAAAGAGTGAGGATTTAGGTTTATGGAAAATAGAAAGTGAATAGAATAAGAGTATAATTGAGTGACATGTGGCATCCAAGTGTGCAAGTGGGGTCCATATTACAAAATGACTAAAAAGACCCCAAAAAATTACAATTATAACCTCACTACATCACTCAAAATAAAATGAATTAGAAATAAAAAATACAATTTAAAATTTTAACAAAAATATGCCCTTTTGAATTGTGGATGATTTCCACTCTTGAGCTCCCTTTTGAGTTGTACCTCACCCCTTTCTTTGAAGAATGAGCATTTCTGTTGACAGAGACTATAGACATGCCATTAATTTATTGATCTCTTTTTGGACACCTACTTTTTCAATTGAACATTTTGTAGGTTTTTTTTTTTAATATGGTTACTCAAACTATAGATTATTTTATCATAGCAAGCAAAAGAGATTCACTCCCAAGACCTTTCAATTGGAGACAAATATGATCACAGAATATTTGCTCCCACTCTAAGCGTCCCCAAGACCTCTCATTTTAGTTGTTTATATATATATATAAACAAATGTTCTGAAATAAAAATGCCTCTAGAGTGTATACGGTGAATTATAATCAGACATGTATTGTTTTGAGGGGTATGAGGGTCCAAAAAAAGTGTTCAGTTGAAAAAGTAGGTGGTAAATAAAAGACATCAAATTCGAAAACACATCATGTGTCAATCAATGCACGATAATAGAGGTCTGTCTCAAAACAGACAATCTACAGAACCCATTTAGTCTAATTTTGGTCACAGAATATTTGCTAAAACGTTTTATTTTAGTTGTGTATCATCGTTTCTATTTTTGGGTTGTGCCTATTTTTATTTGTGTGTTTTGTCTTCCAAATCTTATCATTAGTTGGCTTTTTAATTCCACTCTTCAACCATATAAATTTACCCAAAATTCATACGAGTGTGCGTATTCGCTTCGCTTTGCTATTAGAACACAAGAACCCTTACCAATTCTTCATTTCCGCTCCGTTACGTTTTCTTTCGATCCATCTCGTTTCCTCTTAACGCTTTCTCTTGTCTTCGTTGATTTTCTTTTCCTTCTCTTGCAGGTGAAAGGCAATGGCATCTGGTAATTCCTCCTCGAGAAGAAAATCCTCATCTTCCCACAAGAAGAAACGTACCAAGCCTTCCTCTGAGGTACCTCAATTTTGTTCAAGGGTTTTCAATTTCTTTTTCTTCTACATAACTTTTGTCAATTCTAGGGTTTGATTACTTGCCTTTCATTCATTCCTTGCTCTTAACATAGTTCAGGATTCAATTCGTCTTAGCTAACACATAAGATTATCAAGTTTCTATGGAATGAATTTAGCTAAATTTGGGTGCTCTGTTATCCCACCTCTATTTCGTGTCCTGTATATGTGTATATATCACAATTTTAGGTCCGGAAGAGGAGGAGCAAGAGTAGGAAGACTAATAAATCTAAGAAGCTCCGTCGTCGTGATGCTTCACTTTCCTGTTCGGATGACGATTCAAGAACTGAGGATTCTGTATCTGTCTCGTCTGATTCAGAGGGTGATTATAGAAGTAGAAGGGCTCGTTCTCGTACTCGAGGGAATACAAAAGGGAGCAGGAAGAGAGTCCGGCGAAGCTCTTCGAGCCGTGGGGACGACAGGGATTCCCCCAATCGGAGGAAGAGAAAAGGGTCGAAGCGAAAGAGTGGCTCCGACGTAAGGAGGAAAACCCATCAGAGGAATCGTGGGAATGTGCGTTCCAGGAGAGATGTGAGTGTTAGTTCTACTAGTGGTGGTTCGCGGAGTTGCTCAACCTGTAGTGGGAGTAGCAGAAGTGTAGAGAGAGAATTTGAGAGGTTAAGGGGCAGGTCTGAAGAAAGGGGGATAGATAAGAGAAGTCCGGGTAAATTGAGGAATGGAAGAAACAAGAGTCGGTATAGGTCGAGGAGTTCTTCTTCTTGCAGTGGATGCAGCAATAGAAGTAGTTATCAGATTAAGGAGAGATTGATAGGTGACAATAATTCGAGACGTCTTGGATCAGTTCTAACTGTTACAAAGCAATCTAAAGAAAAGGAAGGAAATGATCGGAGTAGGGATGAAAATAGGGCAGAGATAATCCAGGCTTATGATGACTGCCCTTCTTGCAGAAGTAATGACAGTTATGATGGGGGAAGAAAGAGGGGACTGGCTTACCATCCACATGTTGCACCTGAGAATAGATGGGTTGATGATGCAAAGGGGGATGGGGCTTTCACCTCAAAAACTAAGACCACTGGACTCTTTGAGATTGGCAAAGAGGATGATGGAGCCCAACATGGAGGTAGTGATCCCACCTTGGTTTTGATTGGATCAACCATGCCTTTGGCAGAGAATAGGAGTGAGCAATCAGCTGGCAATGGTAGTGCAGAGAATGATTTGGAGTCATTTTTAAGACTAAAGGCATTGGAAAATCTTAAAAAGTTTCGTGGGGACCTCCATACAAGCACAAAGTCTCTTCAGAAAAATGAGACTGGTAATTATGGAAAACAGTCATCAACTGCAAAGGTTGAACCCATCCAAAATGAATTCCACCAAGAAGACAGTGGCAGAGTAGCGGGTTCAAGACAAGTAATGAATCAGAATTTGACACCTATGACGGAGAGAAAGACCACTACTTCTCAGAGGGATGGGAAAGTTCCTGACAAAGGACATAAATCCGTGGCTAAACTGGTAGATGTTCGCCAAGTAATGGGTGTTGGTGATATGCCACCGGATCAGAATCAGACAGCTGTTAGCACTGAACTCACTGAAAAGAAAAATACCACTGCTGGTGTCTTTTTTAATAAATCTAAGCCTGCTGGTTCAACATTTAGGCAGGAATCTTCTGGTGATCAACCCATCCTTGAACAAGAACCGACATCTCAGGAATCTTCTAAGGGAAAGTTGTTGGAGACCAAAAATGTTGCAGATAAAAGTGTTGGAACCATTAAAATTGCCCCTGGGAATAGCAATATTCATGGTGAGGAAGTTAATACTCCCGGTGGTTTCTCTACCCCTGAGGCTTCTTGCCTCAACCCTACAACCCGAGAACATATCCCTAATAAACTGCAAGATGAAGCCAATGGGACTTCCCAGTTTGAGCAAAAGACAATGTCTGTGATACGTGGTGGTGAGAAGGTGCAGGTAAGTTCTTCCTTTTTGTCGATCTGATTGCTGCAATCTAGATATGTGAGCTGTAAATGCAGAATACCACAGTAGCTTTTGACATTATACTAAAGCTTGAGTATTTATATTGATTTTATGTGTTTCACAGGTAAGTTACAAGGTTTACATCCCTAAGAAACCCCCCGCTTTGGCAAGGAGGCAACTTCAGCGGTGAAGTGTGTGCTATATGGATTCTGGTCTACAGGGTGAATTGTGTGCTATATGGATCCTGGTCTACAGGTAGTCGGGCAGGGCCTTAAGGTTCTACAACCTGTGGACAGTGATTCAATTTGAATAAACTTTTTTTTTTTTTTTTTTTTTATAATTTCAAATTGCATAAACTTATTTATATCGAGCGAAGGTGTATAATTGTTTTGAAATGCATTGACAGATAAACAAGAGGATGGAAGAACTTAAGAGAACTGGAAACATTCATTGCCCCTTTTTGCGACGTTGGAAAGCTTAGGAGGACAGACTAATTTTGTCTGAGATACCACCGAGGATTATTAGGTTTATCTTTCCATGCTGGCCCAATATCATCAGATTATGACTGTAAGATAATGATATGTAGCTTGTTCTGGGAATAACATTCCTTTTGTTTCATTTTTCTTTACATCTTGACGGATTACAATTTGAGGAGAGTTTCAATTCAAAACCCTCTATCATATAGATAGAGAACAATATCTTTTTCTTGGAAAAAAACTGAATTACCTTGTGTTATTGTCATATTATCTTATTCTTCATCATTGTTAAGGCCTTTTTCCACCTATTTGGTCTTGGCTGTCAGCTCATTTCCTGGCAAGTGAATGTTAAACTAGATCTTTCACCTTTTTGGATGATAAGCTGGATGGGAACATGCGACCTTATGGTTGTTGCAGTCAATGCAACAGAGAATGTTTGGTGTTACTATTGGGTAAGCCTGTTTTTATGAGATCAGTAGCTCAAAGGTGCAGGCATGTTTTGCACCCATGACATGTAACCCAACAACACTGGCACTTACTAACTCATGGGTAGAAGAAACTAATCTTTCGTGTTCCTTTCATTGAGTCATCTCTAGAAGAAAATTTAGTAGCCACATATATTTCTATTGTATTACCATCTTGGTCAATTCGGCACTCTTAAAAGGAATTCTGAGGATGCATTTGGTTGCTGTTGTAACTCATCCTGACCATAACGTTTTCTTTATTTAGGCACTTTTTGAAAACCAACAACTCTAACTTGGTTCAGTCAGCAAGAGTTTACTGGTGACGTAAATGTGTTTTAAAATTTTTAGTAGGTTAATTATTCTGATTTACATAGGGTGTTTTGGTGGATGGGGGATGGGGATTACATTTTAAGATTTACTAAAACAACCATATAAAGACTTTATTAGATATTTAATTTGTTTAATACCTTTTTTTAGCTTATAGAAAGAAATGTGATGATTTGTTTCTGAAGTAGGGTTTGTGAATTTGGTTAAATGCAACTACAGAACTCATCAATCATCTAAAACAGGGTGTGTATATTTTTTAGCTGGCTTATCCTCTGATTTGTTTCAGACAATATGCTAGAATCATGGATATAAAGAAATGACATCCAATCAGGATTGTGTTAAAGTATTTTCCAGTAAAATGTCTGTCAGAAACTCTACTTAAACACGAAGCCATTTTTAGTTTGCAGGAGCAGAATCAATGCAAATTCATTGACATGACAGGACAAAAATCTTCCACCCTATGGGTTATGTGTGTGTGTGTGTGTGTGTGTGTGCAGGCACAAAAGGCGCATGCACAAATGAAACTGAAAATGGAAGGAACTTGCATGGATGAGGGAAAAGGATAATGAAGGATAAAACTTATGCAACAATTCTCACATGATCATTTGCACAAAGTGGAGATGACTAGCATAGCAGATTTTGGGGAACCTTGCCTAAATATAACCACCGTTTCTCACTTATGCATTTCAAGGACTACAGTCCCTGCATTGACCTGCTTTTTCATAGCTTTTCACATAAGAAAATTAATGACACATCGAACTGGTGATAAGATGATTTGTGAAAAAGTAGCACCAAAATACAGTTTCAACTAATGTTAAACGTTCAAAGTTCAGTGTGAGAAATATATTACTATTGTGACATTTCCAGTTCATAATAGGGCTTCGGCATATCTGCTGAGAACTGTTGGTAACTGCAGATATATATAGACATACGATGCCATTTTGAACTTGATACAAAACATCTTTCAGATGTTTACATTTACTCCTGCTAGGAATGCTAAACAAACCCGAGACTGGTTTTCCATAAACTTAAATACTTGAGCTTACCTGGGGTTGACAGGTGGAAAAGCCGTATTTGATCGAACCATGCTGGACCCAAACACGTCTCACAGCAACATGTTGAAGGAGGGCATTCACATAAAGGTGGAGAAGGGGATCAACTCTCTCTTTTGGGAAGACAGCTGATGTATTGATTATCTTTTGAAAAGTGTTTTAAGCCATATTCAGAATGGCCAGAAATAAGAAAACCATGGTGATTGACGATTTATCCATGGATGGGGGTGGAGTCATGGTTTAAAAACTTGGGATCAGAATCAGGTAAGAATCGGCCGTTCTGGTGTAAATTGATGATCTACAATGACTGATCTGGGTGATCCAAAGATCGACCGAGTTTTGAAACCATGACTGGAGTAAGGTGGTATCCTTGCCTTAGGAGGGATTTGAATGATTGGGAGACAGAATATATGGTTAATTTTCTCGGTGTTTTGAGAAATGATTAGTTAAGGATTGACAATGAAGACAAAAGATGGATGTAGATTTCCTCGGGGAGTTTTGAGGTTAAATTATGTTATGATTTATATGATAGTCATGGGATCATAGAATTTATTTGTAAAGGAGTGTAGGTCCAATGGATCCCCTCAAAGGTGCAGTTTTTCTTATAGTCAGTTAGGAGGTCAAATATCTTGATGGTGGATAACTTAAGGAAGGTTCTTATGGTCCCAAATGTGTATTTTTGCTTTGCTTAAAGATGGAGAATTGGTGGCCTTTTTTCTGCTTCACTACTTCGCCATGGAAGTGTGAGCAGTAATTCGGATGCTTTTTGGGGCTATAAACATAAAAAAATATCAGAACATAAGACTGAGAGTCTTAGGGTAGAATGAAGAATTATCATTTGGAGTGATGTATATGTTTAAATTCTCTATCATGGGGTTGTGGAGCTGGCTTTGTATTTTTGTATCTTTCTATAGCTACAGTTTAACTATATTTTGTATGCTTTATGGGAAACCAGTTTTTCATTTTCTTTTTGCCTCTGAGACAAGCACAACTATCCATCTCTGTCACTGATATGCGTTCCAGAGACTGTGAGTAATGCAGTTCAATTTGTGGAAGCGGCATTAAGAAAAGATTTAAAAGAAACTAGGCTCTGAGGCTTGTCCAAGAGATCCCCTTGGTTGGACCCAACCCTCCCTGAATAGGTGCATGTATGGCAAAAAAGGGGGAGACACGGCTTCTTGAGCTTCTAATTAGATGCGCTTCAAGAAATTTGTCTATGACTACATCAGCAAATATAAATAGGCACCAGTTTGAAGGCCATACCTGCGTAGATATGATATCAGAGGCACCAACAACAGCTCCTGGCTTAGCATAAGAAGTAATATAATCTACTAACTCCCTTAGAGGATTTGTAAGCATATTTGCTACAACAATGTCATATTTCTCTGTTTCAGCAAATGAATCTTGTTCCATTTGAGCATTACCCTTCCATGTCTCCATGTGTGATTCCATTTGTGCCATGATAGGTGGCCTTGCTAGGAATCAGGCATAATTGCATTTTCTCAGGTTCTATATTGTTCAAAGCAGCATTATGGCGTGCAGATATTATTGCCTGGGGATCTACATCAACTCCAACTGAATAAGGCAGCACCTCACTGCATTTACACACTAATCTGGAGAGTGAAATCTTGTTTTAAGCAGGAACCTTGTAATAAGGGCTCAAGTCCATAGCGCAATTGGTTGACAATCAACACTGCAATCATGAGATCACAGGGTTGACAAATTGTGAAAATAAGTAGTATGATAAGAAGTTGCAGAGTGCATAGAACCCTTTTTTTATTTTTTTGATGAGTATAGTGCATAGAACCTTATGTGATGCAATATCACTTACTCACTTGAACTTGATAGAACTGCTTAACAGGATTTTGTTTGCACGGTGTTATTCACGTTGGAAAAGACGGACTCCTTCACATGCTACGACAGGAATGGTCTACATGCACAACTATCAATGCTAATTCTTGACATGATTATGATATGTTGGATTCCTTCCTCTAATTTGACATGATGTCCATGACTCATCAGATGTGAACAACAACCCTCTTCTAGGAATTGATTTCAATTATCTTAGAATATGATGAATAGCCTCTAAGTGGGGAGTTCTCGAAGCATGTATAAATTGGCTAATCACACAAACTGCGAATGCTATATCAGGCCTTGTGAGAGATAAGTATATGAGTTTTTCAACAAGTCTTTGATATCTTCATGCATCAATAAGATGTCTTCCATCTTGATTATTTAATCTATGACTAACCTCAATAGGAGTTTCTGTAGGTCTGGCTCCCAATGATCATGTCTCCGTCAAGAGATCAAGAATATACTTCCTTTGGAAAATAAATATGTCATTCCTTAAACGAGCAACCTCAATTCCCAAAAAATATCACAATGTATTCAGATTTTTTACTTCAAACTCACTTCGAATATGATATTTTAAGCATTGTACTTCTTTGAATCATCCCCGGTAATCACTATATCATCTACATAAACAATAATTGCAGTTGTTTCTTCATGTGTATATTTGATGAATAAAGTATGGTCTACCTGAAACTATCTATATCCAAACATTTTCAAACTACCATGGAACCTCTCAAACTAGGCTTATGGTGATTGTTTTAGCCCATATAAAGCTTTCTTCAACTTACACACTTGTCCTTCACTTGTTGAAATCTTGAAACCTAGAGGTAGCATCATATACATTTCCTCATGGAGATCTCTATGAAGAAAAGCATTTCTTACATCTAATTACCAAAGAGCTCAGCCCTTATTAGCTACAACAAACAGTAAAACCTTAATTGAGTTCATCTTTGCCACCGGTGCAAAAGTCTCTTGAAAACCGATGTCATATGTTTAGGTGTATCCCTTCGCTACCAACCTTGCCTTATATCTTTCAATTGATCTATATGTCTTGTATTTAACAGTATAGACCCACTTACATCCTACAGGTTGTTTTTCCAGTGGAAGGTCCACTAATTCCCATGTCTCATTCTTATAAAGGGTTGTCATTTCTTCACACATAGCATTTCTCCACTGACTTTGGGAAATTGTCTCTCTTAAGTTTGAAGGAATAAATATAAATGACACGGAGTTAAGAAACAAAACATAGGAAGGGTTCAGAGAATTATAAGAGACAAAATCAAAAATGGGATGTTTAGTACAAGATCTCTTCCCTTTGCAAATAACAATGGGAAGACTATCATTAGATTCAGAATGAACAGAAGCATCTAACGGTAGAACAGTACCAGGTTCCGAAATGGCAATTGAAGGTGGTATGTTTGTTGCTTCATTTCTTCTCCTTGAATACACTTGTAAATTCTTCTTATTACTTGAAGAAGTATAAAGTATAGATGGATGGACAGGAATAGGAAGAGGCAAGAAGGTAGGAAGACACGAAGGCCTCTCTTCACTCACGTACTCCCCCTAAAGAGGGCCGAAGGAGAAGGAAAAGAATGGAACGGACTCAAAGAATGTAACATCCATCATAACATTTTTCTTCCTTGAAGCAGGACGATATCACTTGTAACCTTTTTGGGTTGAAGGATATCTAAGGAATATACATTTGATGGCGTGAGAATTCATTTTAATTCAGTCAGCTGTGGGAATGTGAACATAACGAACACCCAAATATTTTGGGGGGAACTAAGAAAAGGGGTCAATCTGGACAAATGACAGCAATGAGAAATTTAAAGTTCAAAACTCTAGAAGGCATACGATTGATTAGATATGCGGTGGTAAGTAAGACTTCATACCAAAAAGTCTTTGGAACATTCATACTAAACAAAAGAGCTCGAGTGACCTCTAAGAGATTACTATTTTTACGTTCAGCCACTCCATTCTGTTGAGGAGTATTAACGCATGAAGTTTGATGTACAGTCCCACACCTGGTTAAGTAATTTTGCAAATGGGTGGAAATATATTCCCCACCATTGTCTGAATGTAGCACTTTGATGGATGTTTCAAACTGTGTCTAGATCATCCTATGAAAGTTCTGAAAAATAACACCCACTTCTCCTTTTATTTTCATCAGATGAACCCAAGTACATCTAGAACAATTATCCACAAAAGTAACGAAATTCAAATAATAAAGTAATAGAAAAAGGTCCTAAAACATCATAATGAATAACGAAAAAAGGAATAGCACTTTTATTATTACTGATTGGATATGAGTTCCAAACATGCTTAGACAACTGACACACTTCACAATTTAACTCAGATACATTACTGGACGAAAAAAGACTATGAAATAGAAGCTTCATAAAAGACAAATAAATGACCCATATGGTTATATTATCACAGTAACCAATCTTTATTACTTATATGACTACTACAAGACTGATACGCGGTAAGCATTGAAGAATCAACATCAGCATCAAGGAGGTAAAGTCCATCAACTACACGACCACTCCCAATCCTCTGCTTCGAAGCCAGTCCTAAAAAATACAATGAGAAGGAAAAAAAGGTTGCTGAACAATTTAAATCATGAGTAATGCGACTAATGGACAACTTAGTTGCAAACTTTAAGACATGAAGAACGGATATTAAGGACATCATATGTGAAACATTAATGTTTCCTCTACCAGATATGGAAGATAATGTTCCATCTGCCACCCGAACTTTATCACGACCAAAACTAACAGAGTATGATGAAAATACTAAAGACAAACCTGTCATGTGGTCGGAAGCCCTTGAATCTATAATCCAGGATGGAGATATGGTGGAAAAAATATGAAGAGAAGTAGCATGAGTACCTGATTGAGATGAGGCAAATGATGAAGTAGGTGCATCAGTAAATGGAGGAGCCGCTCTAGCACCCTCACACGGGGACATATGCCATCATAAATTTTCAAGTTCAACCTTGGGAATAGTAACCATCCATTGGAAAGAGTTGTCACTTGAGGAAGTAGAGTGAGTATTCACCATCCTCTGTGTACCCTAACTCATATCTATATCAACCCCATAAGATGAAACCAAATTAGCCTTCATGGGAATAGGATTACTAAATTTTTTAAGGCGCCCCACCAAATCCCAACAATTTTCCTTTGTGTGCCTTGGTTTGCCACAATGATTGCACTTCAGTTTGTCCTTGTCAATAGGACTAGACTTCTATGTTATTTTTTCCTTATCATCAAAAGATGATTTGAAAGGCTTCTTAAAGCTCCCCTTTGATGCAGGAGCATACCATGTCAAGAAGTTTGAATACCATGGATAGTCATCTTTGTCAAGTTTATTAGAGTAGTTTATTTTTCTGTTATTTTCTTATTTTACAAGCATTAATTAGTGGTAATTTTGTACGAAGGCCAATAGTGTCATGGTTAGTTTTTTTTTATAGTTATAATCCCGTTTTTCACTTTGGACCCAATTTTTATTTGGCCAAAACTTGAATTTTTGGCTTGATTTTGGTGTCATTAGATAGGTTATTCAGTTACCTTTCTAACGAGACTAAGATTGCATAAATTCGAGGTAATTTGGAAAAGTTATGACCAAATTATTAAGGGG
>JAOXJP010227726.1:0-11248 GCA_025762735.1 Platanus orientalis | reverse complement strand
TTGTAGGCTTGTCTTCTTCATTAGACAACTCTGGGTTTTCATTGGATTCTATCTTGAGCTCTTTCTTAACTGCAACGACGTTCTTTTCGGTCTTCTTATCTATGGAATTCTGAACACTCCCGCATCAAAGAATCATTTAGCAACTAAATAGAATCTCAACTAGAATATTAGTAGTTATTATTGACTGTTAGCTTGTGTGTGTTTCTTTCTTGTGTATAACCGATGGAGTCTCTATTGCATTATGAGTTTCTCTGGGAGGTTGCTGTCCTTTGGTGATATACTTATGCTTGTCTACTGTATGGACAACACCAGGCAGCGAAGATTTCAATATGAATTGTAACAAGTGTATAGCTGCCCTTCTGGTGAACAGGTAGATCCACAACATGAATTATTTATTTATTTATTTGAGCTTCAACATTTATCATATATTTATTCTGTTTTCATTTTTATCAGGGCATTCCACAAGTTTGAATTTGAAGATGTTCGAAAACTTGCAGCTGAGCTTTGTGGGCGTATTCATCCCCAAGTGTGTAGCAATAATTTTGTTGGAATTGACAAAATGCAATAGTATCTTTCCTAACATGTCTTCAGTTAAAAAAAGTGATTGGATTTTTTTCTTTCTTTGGCATGATTTGATTTTACAGATTACAGTTTATACATGGCTATATTTGCTCTAGTAATTAAGGAATTAAACATCAGTTTTAGTGTAAACTTTGGTCCCTGTGGAAGTTTATAGAATACAATGGAATAGAAAACAATGGAAATATTGTAAAATTAGTGGAAGTTATGTAAATATTATTAAAATGATGGAAATTTTAACTTTAGGAAAACACCAATACACATAGGAATCATTATATTTACATAAGAAAGATATCTATTATCAGTCCAGCTCATATTTCTCCATTGCTCTTTTACCCTCAAGGTCTGGTGCCACTTTTTATCCCGCATGGGTTGTAATTGGGTGATGCCGGAAACGTTAAGCTAAATGTTCTTTTCATGGAAAAGTTATGGGGCTGCAATAAATTCCACTAAGTTTGGGGATTGCTTGTTGCATGCTATCATATGGGGAATTTGGCGGGAGCGAAACAATAGAATATTCCATGCAAAGTTAGAAGTGTCGAGGAGGTGATTGATGCCATAATTAGGGAGTTAGGTGGTTGGTTAAAGGCATCTTCAGACTTTAAAGATTTACTTCTAGGCGAGTTTCTTAGGGATTGGGTATCGACAATCTCATGCTTATCATCAACTACTCAATCAGCTCGTACTAGGAATTGGCGGGAACCACCTCATGGAGTTTTAAAGTTAAACTTTGATGGTGCTTCAAAAGGCAACCTTGGACCGGCTGGTTTAGGGTGTGTAATTCGCAATCATAATGGGAGCATTTGCAAAGTGCTGTGTGGGCCATTGGAACTTTGCAACTCCACAAAAGCTAAAACTATGGGGTTGCTTATGGGGATCATGGAGCTTAAAAGAATGGGGGCTGTAGGGGCCTTAATCGAGGGAGACTCGACTGTAGTGATTGGGTGGGGCCAAGGGAAGGGATGTAATTCGTAGGAGTTGTGGAGTAGTGTGTACGAAATTACTGAGATTGCTCTGGACATTGGTTGCTCATTCTCTCATATCGCTTGGGAGCAAAATTCTATAGCGGATAGTTTAACAAATTGGGGTATGGCCCAATCATCGATGTATTCTGGGCATTGTATTCCTTTTCAATTTGTTTGTTTATTTGTTGTATCTTTCTTCCTTCTTTTCAATAAAGTTTTGTTATTTATCGACCAAAAAAAAAGAAAAAAAAAAACTATTTGGGGTTGGCTACACGAATCTTGTTGTGCCATTCTGCTCTATTAAGGGCCATATCTATTGTTAAATTACAAGCTGTCATGTCTCTTCTTACTACTTTAACCTAGGTTAATTTTGGCCTTCCTTTAGTCCTTCTAGCACCTTCAACTTGCATCGTCTCACTCCTCTTCACTAGCGTAATCATTGGTCTTCGTTGCACATGACCAAACCATCTCAATTGACTTTCCCTCATTTTATCACCTATTGTGCTATGATGCAGCATGCATATAGGGTGAAGTGTGTGCTAGGAAATCAAGTTTAGAATGTCACTTTGCTTTGAATAATATAAATTAGATTCTTACTTACACCAAGTAACTAAAAACATCAATTAGATAACAATTCTATGTTAGGTAGCTTTCAACTTAGGCAAATAAAATAAAGAATAAAGAAGCACTTAAGCAAGTATAGAAGACAAACCAACTAAAGTAAAAAATTCGTTTAAATTAATGCAAAAATCTAAGGGGGCACAAGGGGACATGGAATTTTTCACATAAGTTTTTTTTACTACCCTGGTCGAATCAAGGCTGGCTTAAGGGTTACAAAACCTATATTTTTTTTTCTTCTCTTAGTTGAAATTGTGAACACAAGTTCGTCTCATAGTCGTGAGAAGAAATTTTCTTGCAATAATTCTAAATCTCATACAAATTTTTTTATTCTTTTTTTATGATTTGCTTGGATATAGCCTTGATGATAACTAGCAAAAAGATAGTGATTGAAATTGATTTGGGTGAGAAAAATTCTTTGGAAACTTGTCTGGGATGTGCTATCTGCCTGGGAAGGCTTGGCTTGATGATTTCTCTCATCGGGCAACCAAACGGCGCAAGGTTGGCCACTTTAGATCCGCCCTGGAGGTAAAAACAATCCTTTCAAGTCTTATTTGCAAATACCAAGGATCGAATGCGTGACGTCGATTCTTTTGCCGGTTGGTCCGAATGTGAACAACACCAATGACTAAAATTTTCTTTTTAAAAATTTAAGAACTAAATTATAGGGAAGAAAAGAGAGTAAAATAGAGGGATTAAAGTTAAGGAAAAGAGTAGGGGAAGAGAGAATTAGGGTTTAAAAAGAGAAAAGAGAGTTAAAAGAGAACAAAATATGAGAGAATTTTTCATTCATTCCTCTTTGATCGTGTATGGTTCCTTTTTATAAGCCCACACTCCTAAATACATTAAATTGCTATGTAAAAGAATGTAAATACCCCTAACTGAATAAATTGGGACTAAAATAGGCCTCCGAAACAAATCTGAAAATAATGCCTACATCCTATCCCCTCACTAGAACATGTATACATGAAAATAATGTGCCCAAATAAAATAAACCCAATAATGATATAAAATCCAAACAAAATAAATCCTATCCTACTGAAACAAAGCAAGTAAGTCTAAAAAAAAATACCTTGAAAAAAATATCTCGAGCTTCAAGAACTGTGTCCGGGTACATTCTCTGGGTCCAGGCTCTAGCCGAATCACAAAAACCCCTCCTACGCCTCCTTGAGTAAGTCTGGAGTAGACCACGACTCCTGGACCTGATGTCTTCATCAACTCGCCCCTTTTGGGAAGAAGTTGCCTTTAACGCCATAGCACTGTGGTATCGCTTAAGAATATCTGGATCCAACTGTTGCAACTCTGCCTCTGTGAGCCACGTGCTATCAAGCTCTAGCTTGTGTTTCTACTTGACAAGGTATCTCTTGTTACCTCTTCATCTAGTGGAAATGATCTGATCATCAAGGATAGCCTCAATCTCCTCCTTTTGTACTGAAACTGCTGGAAGTGGTGGTACTGGCTGTGGAGATTGATGGTCTAAAACTTGGGTTTCTGCATAGGATTCGCTATGATAGGGAACAAGATCCTCTACATTAAAGGTAGAACTAATCCCTAAATCAGTCGGAATATCCAAAATATATGCGTTAGGTCCAACTTTATTCAATATTTTATATGGCCCAAAGCTTTTGGCATGCAACTTCTACGCAACACCCATAGGTAGTCGCTTAGGGTGGAATCTAACCATAACATAGTCACCAGCCTGAAACTCCTAGTGCACTCGATGCAAATCAACCAACTGTCTATATCGTTCATTGCTCATGGCAATGTTACGCCTGATCTCTTGGTGTAATGCATGACTATGTGATGCAAATGCAGATGCAGACTTAGATGTCTTATGGGATGCAGACATGGGAATAAGGTTTATAGGGCCTTTGGGTATATAACTTGTAACTATCTAAAATGAACTTATACCTATTGACCGGACTATTATATACAAACTCTGCTGTAGTTAAAACACTATCCCATGACCTAAGGTGTTTACCTATCAGACATTTCAAAAGTGACCCAAGACTTTTGTTGACCACCTTAGTTTGCCCATCAGTTTGAGGATGATAAGCATATGAGAATTGTAGCTTTGTACCGATTAACTTCCATAATGTCTTCCAGAAATAGCTGACAAATCTGACATCTTGGTTAAATACTATGGATTTGGGTATCCCATGTAAATGGACTACCTCGTCAAAGAATAGACGTGTAACCTTTGAGGCATCTGAAGTCTTGGCACATGGTATGAAGTGGGCCATCTTGGAAAAACGATCCACTACAATCATAATGAAATCATGTTGTCTCGGGGTACGAGGAAGGCCTAACACTAAGTTTATACACACGTCTTGCCAAGGGGTGTGAGGTACTGACAAATGAGTATATAATCTTGGACTTTGTCCTTTGTTTTTCCAATTGACTAGTACGACATTGCTTTATAATTTTTGCCATATCTCGTTTCAAACTGGGTCAGTAAAAATGGTCATTAACTAGAACAATGGTCTTATCTCAACCAAAATGGCTAGCTACGCCACCTGCAAGCATTTCCTAAATCAGAAAGTCTCTCACTGAAGTGCGAGAAATGCGTAAACGTGTACTTCTAAAGAGATACCTGTTATGAAGCACATACTCTCTGCTCATTGTTGGTTGATCACCCTGTAAGGAATGGATGGTGGAGTCAAAATCCGGATAAGACTTATAATCCTCTGAATCACTCAAATCCAATCACCTAAACACTCATTGTTTGCAGGATGTAGGCCTTTGACTTAATGCATCTGCTACCTTATTTTCTGATCTGGCTTTATGTTTCAATACGAATGTATACTCTTGAAAAAACTCTATCCACTTGGCATGTGTGTTAAGCTTCTTTTGAGAGTCTAAATATCTCAGAGCCTCATGATCAAAGAATAAGATGAATTTTTGTGGCAACAGGTAATGTCGTCAATACCTTAGAGACTGAATTACCGCATAGAATTCTTTGTCATAGGTAGAATATTTTTGGTTGGCCTCATTTACTTTCTCGCTATAGTAGGCCACTGGGTGTCCTTCTTGACTTAGGATTCCCCCTATTCCAACCCTAGATGTGTCGCATGCAACATCAAAGACTTTGAAAAAGTTAGGGAGTCGTATGATAGGAGTTTCAGTCATCCTCAACTTTACCCCCTTGAAGGCCTTAGCAGTTGCCTTGGTATACTTGAATTCAATTTTACGAATGTAGTCCGTAATAGGTGTCATCGCTGAATTAAAACCTCGGATAAACTGCCTGTAAAGGTGGCCAAACCATGAAAACACCGAATTTCATGAATATTGGTAGGTTCAAGTCATTCTACAATTGAGTTGATTTTTTCAAGATCAACAGTCATCCCCTTTCCAAATACAACAAATCCTAAGAAGATAACCTGTGGTGTCATGAATGCACACTTCTTAGGATTTGCGTAGAGTTTCTCTCTACGGAGTATCTCACACACACTCCGCATATGATTTATATGGATTTCTCTACTAGGACTGTATATAAGAATATTATGAAAGTATACAACAAAAAACTTCCCAATGTAGGGCCTCAACACCTGTGTCATAACCCTTATTAAAGTGCTAGGAGCATTGAATAGTCCAAAGGACATGATAAACCACTAATATAGTCTGTCCGTCGTCTTGAAGGTGGTTTTCCACTCATCCCCTGGCCTGACACGAATTTGGTGGTAGCCACTTTTTAGATCTATCTCGGAAAAGATGGTAGCCCCATCTATCATGTCCAACATGTCATCAAGTGTAGGGATGAGAAACCTATATCGTACCGTAATTTTGTTGATGGCTCTTCTGTCTATACACATCCTCAAAGAATCATCATTCGTTGGAGTAAGGAGTGCATGTACGACACACGGACACATGCTCTCCCTAATGAACCACTTTCTCAGTAATTCATCCACCTGTTGTTTTAACTCGGCATGCTCTGTAGGGTTCATATTGTAGTGAGGTAGATTTGGAAGAGTTGCTCCAGGGATCAAATTAATTGCGTGTTGAATATCATGCATCATCTGGTAAATTTTCAGGGAACATCTCTCCAAACTCTTGATGGGTGGTTCTACCTTAGCCAAGAGATCAAAAATGGGGGTTAAGGGTCAATGATAGCAACTAATGCATACATTGGTGCATCCCCCTGAACCTCCTACGTAAACTCCTTAAGGCTAAGAATGTTCAAGGTCTTTGTCTGTGGACCCTTCACATCCTTCCTTTCTCCATTGGGCTCTTGCCTCTAACCTGGGCTTTTGATAAAAGCGGAGTGAGCTTAATCTTCTTGCCCTTGAACTCGAACACGCATATGTTGGTCTTGCCATATAACGTGGCATTTATGTCAAAGAGCTAAGGTCGGCTTAGGATCATATGCCCTACTTCCATAGGCACGGCGTCACAGCATATCTTGTCATTGTATTGATCAAACTTTAAAGGAACATGACATCTATGGGTGACTGAGATAGACAAGGCATCGATCCACGACACTCGGTAGGGTTGCAGGTGGGCAATGATGGTGAGTCGAAGCCGCTTTACATTTTCAGTAGAAACCACGTTTATGTAACTTCCATTGTCTAGGATTGCTCTGTAGCTTTTCTCGCCACACTTGGCAAAGGTATAAAAAATTGTTGTCTTTCGCCAATCCTCCTCTGGGACAGATTGGGTGAGAGCACATCTCACTACCTAGGTGGGATAAGAAGGCCTCATGACTGCTAAACTGCTATCCTCCCCCCTCTACATCATCATTACTTGGTGCCTGAATGGGAGCAATAATCTCATCAATGTCACTTGCATCATTATCTATGGGCTGCTTTCCCTTGGGCTTCTCATCCACAGTGTTTTCAATAAAAAGGTATGCTCATTATGGATGGGACACTGTCTCGACAAATGGCCTACTCCCCCACATTTAAAATATTTCTCAGGGTCTCCAGGTTGACCCCTAGCCACTTCTTTACCCTTATTGAGAACTGGGCCAGGTTTGGAAGGACCAAGACTTACTTTAGGTAGAGGTCTACCTAATGTAGGTACACCAAAAGAGGCTTTAGGTCTCGTATCAGTAAGCCTAGGATCCAAAAGTCGTAGAGCCACTGGCTTCACATATCTCTTTGTGTCCTCCGCTATCCAGTAAAGCTGCTCTAAAGTGGTAACATGATAGAGAATAATCTTCTTTTGTATCTCAGGTCAAAGTCTTCCATCTTAAACCAAGTGAGTCATGTTAGGGCTCTCACGGACCCCACACCTCAATCGACTTTCATCGAATCTCATGATATAGTCTGTGATGCTAGATGACCCTTGACGGACTGTATGATATTGCTCAAGAAGTCTAGACTGATAGTGGCGAGACACATACTTCTCCTTGAGCTTATCTCGCATCTCTGCCCAACTAGAAATGGGTCTCTCATATCTACTCTTCAACTGCTGCTCGACCGACTCCCAATAAAGTTGAGTTGCCTCGACTAATTTCATTTTGACAAACCTTACTTGCCTGTGAGGTGAGATTTCGTACCAATCAAAGTACTAGTCCATTGCTGGAATCCACTCAAAGAAGTACTTGGGATCCAAGCGTCCATCAAAGACGGTTGCCTCAACCCTTAGAAGCTTCAGAGCAATCTCTTCAAGGTCTTTAGAGTCTCTATGATCTCTCCACCTTTGATGCTCTCTAAAACCCTCATGATCCTCATACTCTAAATCAAGCTCATATTCAGGGTTTCTCGTCTTGTGTCTCTCTCTAGATTTACCCCTTGGTGGGGCTCTCCTGGATTCAAGTCCCGTTTTCAGGACTTGGAGTTATTCTACCATGATCTCTAAAAGACCCCTGACCATAATGGTAGTCTTGAGTTCGATCGCGGTGAACTCTCCCTTGGGTATCTTTTATGATGAGAGCATATTGGTGTTTTTGGATCTCATTTAGCCGTAATTGCATGTGTTTATTGCTAGTCTCAATGTCTTTAATTACTGTATCCACCCTATCTGATAATTCCCTAAAAGTTGGATCGTATGTAAGTTGGGAATTGTTTTCTTTGCCTTGTGACATCTTCACGTAATAATCCAAACCGGATCGTGTGGGCATGCACCAAAAGGACTTGGGGTAGTACTCTAGACTCTCTAGAGGGCAACTTTGTTCTTTATAATGAAAGTGCCTAAACTCTACGGGATGAAGTAAAATGCAATGAGATGTAATTAAATGCAAGAAACTAACCTATATGCAACACTACACCTAAATGCAACTTGACAACCTAACCTGGCTATGATACCAAATCTAATGGAACATGCATATAGGGTGAAGTGTGTGCTAGGAAATCAAGTTTAGAATGTCACTTTGCTTTGAATAATATAAACTAGTTCTTACTTATACCAAGTAACCAAAATCATCAATTAGGTAACACTTCTATGTTAGGCAACTTTCAACTTAGGCAAATAAAATAAAGAATAAAGAAGCACTTAAGCAAATATAGAAGATGAACCAAATAAATTAGAAAATTAGTTTAAATTGATGTAGAAATCTAAGGGGACACAAGGAGACATAGAATTTGGTCACACAAGTTTTTTTTGCCTACCCTAGTTGAACCGGGTCTGGCTCAAGGGTTACAAAACTTTTTTTTTTTTCTTTCAGCCAAAATCGTGAACACAAGTTCGTTTTATAGTCGTGAGAAGAAATTTGCTTGCAATAATTCCAAATCTCAGCCAAAATTTTTTATTTTGATTTTTTTATGATCTCCTTGGATGTAGCCTTGATGATAACTAGAAAAAAGATATCAATTGAAACTGATTTGGGTGAGAAAAGTTCTTTGGAAACTCGCCTGGGATGTGCTGTCTGCCTGGGAAGATTTGGTATGATGATTTCTCTCTCATCTGGCAGCCAAACAACGCAAGGTTGGTCACTTTAGATCTGCCCCGGAGGTAAGAACAAATCTTTCGGGTCTTATTTGCAAACTCCAAGGATCGAATGTGGCATCGATTCTTTTGCCGGCTGGTCCGAACGGGAACAACACCAATGACTACAATTTTCTCTTTAAAAAATTACGAACTAAATTGTAGGGAATAAAAGAGAGTAAAAAAGAGGGATTAGGGTTAGGGAAAAGAGTAGGAGAAGAGAGAACTAAGGTTTAGAGAGGGAAAAAAGAGTTAGAAGACAGAACAAAACGAGACAAAAATTTCCATTCATTCCTCCTCTTTGATCGTGTGTAGTTCCTTTTATAAGCCCACTCCTAAATACATTAAATTGCTATGTAAAAGAACTTAAATACCCCTAACTAAATAAATTGGGACCAAATAGGCCTCCTAAACAAATATGAAAATGACGCTTACATCCTACCCCTCACTAAAACATGTATACATAAAATAATGCTCCCAAATAAAATAAATCCAATAATGATATAAAATCCAAACAAAATAAACCCTATCTTATTGAAACAATGCAAGTAAGTCAAAAAAAAAAAAAAAATCCCGGGCCTCAAGAACTGTGCTTGGGTACACTCTCTAGATCCAGGCTCTAGCCGAACCACAAAAGGGGTGGACACCTCCTGCACCTCCTCAAGTAAGTTTGGAGCAGACCACGTCTCCTAGACCTGATGTCCTCATCATGCTACCCAAACAACAAACAAATAATTCATGGAAACTCCATTAGAATCATAAACTATGGAAATGTTTGAAATTGTAGATGAAACTTTAAGACTGTTAGAATAAGTGCCGATGCACACCTAAGAATCATTACATAAGCAAGACAACCATCTTCAATGGTTTGAGGAGATTGATATTCTAGTGACATGCTTTCGCATGTTTGGAACACTGAAAGTTAGGGAGTGATAAAAAGACTACATGATAAAGCAATACATCAACATAGAGTTATGAAATGATAAAGAAACAGACACACCAAGGTAATGCATAAAGGAAAACAAAAAATTCATAACTTCCATGTTATAAATAATACATGTCAATGATCTCATATGCACATACAATGGTACAAGTACAATAGATGCCACTCAGAATAATAGAAATACAACAGAAATCTGAGAGACCCCAAACCATCTTCCCCAACTCTATCTCAATACTACACTGAGAGCTACGGGATGGATTAAAACCATCAATTCCGTCCTTTTATTGGTGTCAACGCATTTGCTGACAGTTGGTCCTCCAATAAGTGACAGTATTGTTGCCCTAATATACCGTACCTCCATGCCTCAATAGTCTTAAATGTATTGTTGATAAGCATGTTTTTACATTTCATTAGCATCCTTAATCATGGAGGATCTGATGTTGTGGATGAGCATGGACAATTTTGTATGACAATGAAGATCGCTTCTTGTAATACTGGTCTTCACCTCCAATACTAGTATGAGTGATATTCCTGACCATGGTCTGTTATCCATAAGGACCAAAATTTATATAGGCAGACCAAGACGATTGAATTTGTGTGCCATATACTTCATGAGGGGGTACCTATAACTATATGATGATGTGGAACTACTAATACTGATGCAGCATATCAGCTAAGAAAAGGGGTTGATTTAAGGTTCTGATCTGGCAGATCAGAGACTAATCGTGGGACAGAAAAAGGGTCTAGCTGAGACTGAATCAGGGTCAGTAAAGGCTCAGGTCTAGGACAACTATCAGATCATCATGGGGTGAGTTTTGGGTTCTGACAGTGCTGGCTATTTGGCAGAAAACAGTGACTGAAGAAAGCCAAGATTGTGGGGGTTATATGGGGTTGATCTGGACAGGTTTAAGGGAAACAACAGGGGATTAAAAGGGTTTGATTTGGATTATCAAATGGGCTAAAGGGCTGGGTTTCTTTATTTGGAAAGATATAACAGGTTTGGAATTAAGTTTCAAGGCTGCCGTAAGACTGATTGGTAATGAGTTTGGGTTTTCTTGCAGCAAACTAGATGGGGGAAGAGATTAGGGTTCAAGAAAGGCTTCAAGATCTTGATAGATTTCTTTTACTCAGAAAGTCAGAACAGGAAGAATGAAGTAAGGTGAAGGAGAAAAGACTAGAAGAAAGAGAGGAAGATAGAAGAGTACAACAACAACAACAACAACAAACAGCCTTATCCCAACTATTTGGGGTCGGCTACATGAATCCTGTTCTGCCATTC
>JAOXJP010227725.1:0-25220 GCA_025762735.1 Platanus orientalis | reverse complement strand
TCACTTGTCGGTGTTGATGTGCCCGCCCCCTGACAGGGTGCGGAGAGGAGCGGATACAATCCACCTTCTAAAATATCACAAAAAATTGCATAAAAATCATAGGGATCATCCATGTCACCAGCCTCTTTTTTTATCTGGGTTTACACTCCTATCTTTCTCCACTACTTCCACGGGAATTATTGAAAGTTGATTGGGTACCCGTGCGAGCACAGGTTCATCCGCCAGTTCCTCTTGTAAAAGACGAATCACAAAAACTAACACATTTTAGATAATTCACAAATATCACTTCAACTAGCATAATCCTAGCCCATTATAACCCTTATTGCCTACTTTTGCCCATCATACCCTTTTAAGGGAGTACGAAGGTCATGATGTCTTTATCCTATGTGATCATAATTTTCTTAGCATTTAAGCAGGATTGTTCTATGAAAATACAGTTCATCTGCGCGTGGAAGCAGTTTTGAATTTTGAGATTTTCTTGTGAGAGAAAAATGTGTTGGGAGTATTTCAAATGCTGCAAGCACTATGAGACAATGAGTCTTATATGTTGCATATGATACGATCGAGCAGCACACAATCATGCCTGCGAGCAATCCAAATACTTAAGTCCGCAAGCACTTGGTATTGCGGTTCTATGATCAACCCAAATACATAAATTATGTGAGCAATCATGGGCTTGCAAACATGATCTGCGAGCAGCCCACGGCCAGAATACATGAACAAGTGTGAATCTTGTAATCCATGTGTCATTAGGAATACACACGTACAATGAATCTGGATTGGTTTGAGACCATGGTAAGCGTATAGGCCCGTTGGATGGAGCCTATGGGAGAGAGTATTGGCCCACAGGGAAAAAATGCTCTATATAAAGCCCCTGGGAGAGAGATGATACTTATAAGGGAGTGGTACATGCATGAAGAATGAAGAATTTCTCTGCCAGTTATAGAAAATCAAGAAGTCAGAGAAAGGAAAAGGGCTAATTGTCAAGGCCCAACAAATTAAAGATTCTCTCCTTCATTCACTATCAAACTAAATGTTGAACGATTCTCCTATTGTGAAGGAAGCTTCCTTCTTTGTTTCAGAGGGTATTAGAAGCCTTTAGTGTATCTGCATCACCAATTTCCTAATCTTACGAGTGAGGCTACGGGCTGTATATTGTTGTAAACAATCATAATATCATAACTAAACAATATCAAATATAGTTTAAATGTTGCAATAAACAAATATCTCTTGCAGAATTTCACAATATAACTAAATCAGGATAATACACTTGCAATGTGTAAGAAATGTATGCTACAATTGTATCAAACAGTCAATCAAATTACATACAAAAATACACAGTAAAGTAGAATCAGTTTGACTGTAAAAGAACAAGATTTCGTTTATGTAGTAAACGATTTAATAAACAACAGAGATAAAAGTTAAATAAAACTTTACGGTTTATGTTGAGGTGTATCCATGGATGTCCTTGACAGTATTCGCCTCCCAATCTTCTGTTGTAGGGAAATTCTGGTGGGTGACCGTTCCAGGATTCAACAACATTAATCTTCTCGGACTCCACACAGTATGAGAAGAAAATTAGTGAATGGCAATATATGTAGTTCCAACTTGAACAAAATAAATAAATAAATAAATCTTTAAGAAAACTTAAAGAATCTTAGAGAAGGTTAAAGAAGATTTTGTTGTAGAGGAGTTGCCTTTTAATCTTAGTTTTTTATGTGTTCATGAATGAAGGCAGACCTTTCTTAAGTAGATAATGAATAGGTTCCTTCTGAACGGTCTCTTCAACAGGTAATCCTTTTCACCACAAATAGTTGTTCACGTAGTGTTTCCACAATGGTCGTCTCTCTTCACCGGGAGTTCTTTTACAGAAGTATATTTTTCCAACGGGAGTCTTTCTTCAACGAGGCTCTTAACCAGTGTCATTTTGTAAAAGAAGTATTTCCTTAATATGTTTATCTCTTTTCTTAATGGGCTCCTCCAAAAGAAAAAAAAGAAAGAAGAAAAGATAAACAATAGTGTAATATGTGTATACACACCACCACACCATGCCATGCAAAGGCTTGGCTCGGGTTGGTCGGCGTGTGCGTGATGTAAACAAACAACCTCAACAAAACCTCTCTCTCTCCATGGGTCCCTACCCATAGGATTCTTACCTTTACTTGTATAGTGGAATAATTTCGTCTTCACTTCCAATGTGGGACTAAACATTTCACACACAGAGAGAATGAGATAAATTGGTTTGGTTTGTTAGAATTAAAGTAAAATTTCAATTCTCTAAAAAAAATTCATAAAGATAATGTTGTAAATACCCACAACTTTATACCCAAAATGTTATTTATATGTTATATGGTAAAAATATAAATACTAATCATTAAGATGTTATATATATGTATATATGAAAACTTAACTCTGTCAATGTTTGTATCTCTAGACATGGCCGGTCCCAAGCCCGGATGAAGGAGGAGGGCTGGCATCTAGTTGAGAACTGGTTATAAAAACCCACTCAAACCATTTAAACATGAATCTTAGAAATATACATGATTTCGATCCTTTAAGCAACGTGTCTCATTCTCTAGATGTGACAAAAAATTGGCGAGGGGCATTGCATTAGCGTTTAGATGAAATGATAAGTATGCAAGGGTTCCCACACCATAGATGAATGTGAGTTAAAAAGTTAGTCCAAGAGAATAGGATTCGCTTAGCAACTTGGAACATAGGAACATTAATAGGTTAGGGTATAGAGTTGGTGGATACTATGAAAAGAAGGAGAGTTAATATTGCTTGTCTACAAGAGACTAAGTAGAATAGGAGAAATGTTAAAGAGATTGATGGCGTTAAACTTTGATACACAGGAAAAACAAATAACAAAAATGAGTTAGGAATAATAGTAAACAAAGATCTAAAGGAGGAAGTTATAGAAGTTAAGAGAATAGGTGATATGATTCTAACAATTAAACTTGTCTTAGAAAAAAAGATAATGTCCACCTCAAAACACATAACAATAGGGCCATGAATTTTGGTATGTGACATTAACACTTTTAAGCATTAGCATATAATTCTTTTATAAATTTTTTCACTTTCCTTTAATCACTTTCACATCATATGTAGTAGAATAAATATATCAATCAATAATCAATAATCACATTTCCACAAGTTTGACCTATAAATAAACCATAATCTATAATTTTTCAAGGACCCATAAACATGTATAATCATAAACCATAGCTTGACATTTCAATCCACATAATCCATAGTTTGACATAAACAAATAAATAATCCAACTAATAAAATCCATTATCTATTACATCCCTTTCAAATAAACGGAAATAAAAGAATTGAACTGAAATAGATATCACATCTTTAAACTAAAATAACTGAAATAAATATCAAAATCTAATTACACAAATAAACTCCAACTTGTCTCTAATCCATCTCTAACTGGAATCGTTACTCTGCAATTTCCTCATCATTTGTGGTGACAAATTGGACTAAGCTTGACAAACTTAATAAAAAAACAGTAAACTAAAAGAAACATTGGATCAAGACTTAGCACGATTACAAAAAATGAAACAAATACTTTTAATATTTACTAAACAAAATACATAACGGTGTAGTTAATAAATCAATATTTTTACAATACTAAGCATCTTATAAAAATTACAATTTCATGTGTAAAATGAGAAAAAATGCTAATCATATACTTTTAACTTAAACAGAATGAAACAGATCATAAACAAATATCATATCATAGCCAGAATAAAATAGAACATATATCTAATATCAAGCTAATACATATAATAGTTTACACCATTTATCTCCCAATGAGAAGGGTCAGAACAGTTTGCATCATATACTCAATGAGGTGAGTTATTACTACCAATTGGGATAGTAGTGATGATCCATATTAGTTTACACCATATATCTGATGAGGTGGGTTTAACAGTTCACACCATATACCTGGTGAGGTAGGTTCCATCAGTAAGTCCCTTTGATGGGCAATGTGACCTTCTAATAAAACATATTATTCTTTTGCAATTTAAATATATAAATTATATGAATAACATATACAAATTTTTATATTAACTAATTCAATATAAACATAATAGAATATGCTTAATCCATCCAAGCACAATCTATAGAACATTACAAATCTATCCAGAATAGTACTCTTAGAAAATCATGAATAATAGAATATTAGACTAGCACTTTTCTTTGGAAAAAATGGATTCAAGAACACTATGGGTCTATACGAAATAAATCAGAGAATTAAACATATAGATTTCCTTACAAATTCATAGACAAATACTTTTAAAAATATTAAAAAGTTCAAAACAATTTATATAATAGGTATTTCATGTTTAAGAACAAAACCCTCTTTTAAAACTCTTGATTTTCCTTCAAAATGTAGTTCTACATACAATAACAGTGCAAATGAATTCAAAATAGAGATTATACCTTTATAAAATCTTTAGAAATTGAAAATAAATTGTAAAACACTTGTATTCTTTTAGATTCAATTCATCTCTTCAAAAACCATATTTTTAAGAACTTTAGGCAAAGCAAAACTAGTGAAATATGGTTGAAAATCCCTTTAAAATGAATTCAAACAATGAAATAACAAAGATCTATGAACATAAGAATCAAAACAAAATAATAGTTTAACTATGTTCTTACTTCTTCTTGTTCAAAATTGCTTAGGCTTTCATTATTCAGAAAATTCTCAAAACTTTTGAAAAATCTAGCTTTTCTGTTTTCTTTCTCTTTCTCTTGCTCTTGATCACTTCTCTAGGGTTTCTAGGATGAATTGGGTCACAATCTTTACAATTTATAGACTAAAGAAGAGTTACAGAATTTAGAAGCCCTTAATGGTCGGGAAGTTATGTTTTCGTGACTTTCCTAAACTAATCAGGATAGGCCGATTGATAGGGCTACCCCTCCCCGGTCGATTGGGCCTGCTAGCCCTAATCAATCGGGTCTGTCATCCCTGATCGATTGGGCCTACCAATCCTAATTGATTGGGCCTATCAACCTTGATCGATCTGGCTTGTTAGCCTCGATCGATCAGGCCTTGGCCCTTCATTTTTTTTGACCTTTCCCTACTAATTCATTTATAATGATAAAATTAGTGATGAGTTTTTAGCCACATGTGGGGGACATGTGGAAAGGGATAAGAATTGGTGGTTGTGGTGAGGAGGTGAGAAATGAGTGATGGAGTGAGGGGGTAAGAAATGAGTGGACATGGTGAAGAGTTGAGAAATGAGTGGTGGATTATGGGCTAGGGCTTTAGACCCTAATATCTTAACCCTTCATTTGGAATATTGCAAATGAGGGGCCTTGAATCAAAGCCACTTTTAGGATTTTAGAAAAATAATGATTTTTTGGAAAAGTAATGATTACTTTTTCTCGAAAATATCAATAGTTTCTCGGATTTCATCCCTTTAGTATCTAGGTGTGATTTTTGGGTTCTATAAATCTGAATGTTTCGAGGCTTATGAGTTTTCTACACCTACCGGATGCTTTAGTCACAACACAACTATCAGAATTGGATTCAAAGGAGTGTAGATAGGTCAAAGCTGACTCCGAGTGACTCTAAGATGACTTATACCTATGCAAGAAGGGAAAAATGATAAAATTGATCTTTGAGATCTTGATATGAAAGATGACCTTCAAACTTTGTTAGACATAGGCTCAGACTGTTCTTGAAACCAATCCCTAAGTCAGGATCTACATCCAAAACCCTAATCTGTCTCAAACCAAATCTTCAGTAGAATTAAGATGGATTTTTGCTGGGTCCCAGGTGGAAATATTGGAGGTCATGAGATATTTTAGGTCTCGGAACTATGAGTTTATAGGATCTGATAGGTTGATAATCTGATTCCTAGTGAATTCCTGGGAGGTTTCCGAAGGAAGGTTACTTGGTGAAAAAATACAACCTAAATTTGTGAAAAAATGAGCAATTGGGCTATGTTAAGTCTGTGGATGGACATGTTTGTTAGGGATCTTATCAAATGTCTCAAAAAATTTGAGGAAATGGGCCTAACCTTGAGGGATTCGGGTTCTCAAAGAGTTCTCGGAGGCTCACTGAGTGTTAAATATTGGTAGAAATGGTTCTATTGTGATTTAATAGAGAATGGGGTAATTAGGGCATGTTGGTTCCTTTTAAGGTCTTGGTATGGGTCTTCTTGGAAGTTCTTGGGTTTTCTAAGATGGGGCCACTAATTAGCTAAATTTCTAATCTGTGATGAATTCTCAAGGGTTTATCGAGGATCCATCACTTACTATAAAATGATTGGGTTTATTCTGGGGAGATTGAAGAAATTGATGTAGAGTGGCTCTAAAAATATCTAAGATTGAAGGGTAGCCTTGAAATCTCGGCAAAAACCAAGAATTAGCCTATGACTGATCTGAATTTGGTTGTCTGAAGGCCTTTCAAGGACCTGTAGTAAGTCAAATATGGCCAAAATTGTCTTTTAAGGGTTTGGGGAAGTATTGGGACTTTGGAGTTATTTGGGTCTCTGGACATTTTGGTTCTTCAGATAGCTTTGAGGATGATTAGGATGGGAGGACATAGGACTTGACTTGGAGCCATTTGGACGATGCAAGACAATTTTTAGGGTTCATTGAGAGTCTAATTTTGAGAAAAATGATGAATTTTGAAGATACATGGGTAAAATGATAATTTTCCAGCCTTTGATGCTTCAATGCAGGAGGGCTTATAAAGGGCAAGGAGTTCTGGAGAAAATGAGTTCAATAGACTAAAGTTGAAAATTTTAAAGGTGTAGGGGTAAAATGGTAATTTTCACCCTTTTAATGCTTCAATGTGGGAAGGCTTATGAAGATTGGAAAATTCAGAATGAAATGGGGCTGGTAGATTAAAACTCGGACCCTCATAGTCCTAGGGTGCTTTTTTAGAGAAATTGGGGTTTTGCCTGACTGATCTTTGGATAGAATTTGCATATCGTCATTGTACTTTGCGACCAGAATATCCAATGAGAATGCCTGACTATTTGAAGTTCAGGGGTGTCTAGAATCTGTCCCTATCCTTTCTGTAATGAACTCATCTGATTCCATTAATTAACCCGAGTCAAAATTTAGGTGCTGACAGACACTGTTTTTCTCCTAGGATTAGGATTTTGTTTATTTAGGGGTGGTCTATTTCTAAAGTTTCTAGAGTTATATTTCATCATTCTCTTGAAGTTCTATGCCATTAAGGCTATTTCTTCATCAGAATCTTCATCTAGATTATTGTTTTCTTTAGCCTTTAATGCAACACCTTTCTTTTTACTAGAGGGCCTAAGTTTGAGTTCAAAAATTTGTAGTAACCCTATTAACTCTTATAATCTTAGTTTATCCAAATCATGACATTTTTCAATGGCCGTGACTTTGGGATGAAACCTCTTTAGTAACAACCTAAGGATTTTCTAATGATCTTAGGGTCCTTGATGTCCTCCCATAGAGTTCACAATATCTTGGAGCCTTGTGTGGAAGTCGAGAAACTATTCATCTTCTTCCATTCAGAGGGTTTCAAACTGGGTGGTGAGCATTTGTAGTTTAGACTGTTTAACTAAGTTTGTACCTTCATGGGTGACCTCAAGAAGATCCCACACTTCTTTTGCAGTGAGAAGGGTAGACACTCTGCTAAATTCATCCTGGTTAAGAGCACAAACAATCACATTTAGTGCCTTATAGTTAGCAGTGTGTGCTTTTTGTTCATTTTTATCCCACTCAGCTTCGCTTTTCCCTTTTGGTATGGTATACTCTTTCATAGTGGAATTCTAGATTCCTACGTCCATACACCTAAGGTATATTATCATACGGGCCTTCCAATATGTGTAGTTTGTTCCATCAAAATAGGGAGGTCGATTAGGAGCGTAGCCTTCATCCTTGCAGGCCATGTGTAGTTAGAGACTTGTTAAGGATCTTCTCGGGATGTTAAACCCTAGAAGAGAAACCCACTCTGATACCAATTGAAAATTTAAGTCCTTACTATCTTAGAAGGGAGGTGAATAGGATATTTAAAATTGTTCTTCAAATTAATTAAACCTTTTTTAATTAATTCGATTGCTCGTTCTACTTTAACTAAATTGCTGATATTTAATCAATGAAAATTGTATTACATGATGCTTGTACAAAGTGGCTCAGAGATAATGCAAATAACGTAAAGCAATCATAAGAGACAATAGACACAATTTATAGAGGTTCACTAAATGTGCCTACGTCCACTATCAAAAGTTCCTCATTGAGCCAATTAATTTTATTAACTTCTTACAAAAAGATACAAGGTAAAATTAATCACAAAAACCAAAGATGACAAAATCAACTACCTCTAGTGTTTCCGGTGGAGGTGCAATACATATTATAAGATTGTTTTAAGAGAAATAAATTTCTCAATAGTTCATGCCTCTCAAATAGGCTAATATAACTATGTGAATCACAGTGATGTAAATAGTTGGTGCTCTTTAAATTCCTTGCTTCTTAGTAGTTTGAATTTAACTACATGGATCTCAATAAATTAAAGAGTTGATGCTCTTTAAGAGTTTTTCTTCTTAGTAGGCTAATTTAACTATATTAATCATAGTATTTATCAACCACAAATATAGATTTGAAATATGACTTTCTTAGATCAGTTGAGAGAGTTACTAGAATAGCTGAAAAATCCTTTGAGATAAACTGATCAGGTATTCAAATCAAAAGCTTTGTGAAATACCTTTAAATGCAGTTTTGCTCTCAAATCTTTTGATAAGGTTCCTCAGGTTTAAACTTAATGATCTCACAATCCTTCGCTTTTAATAAAGCTTACTAGTGTAGGAAGGATTGAAGAATGAATCTTGATTGCAGTAGAATAACAACTCTTAATGATTCTAGAGTTTTTGCTCAAAACTTAGATTTTTTTCGTTATTTTCCATGTCTTCTTTAAAGAACTTTTAGACACATTTATAGAGTTAAAGACACCCTAAAAATGGTCATGTGAGATGGTTTAAAGATATCTCAAAAAAGGTAAGAAAAAATTATTTTGAAAATCAAATTTTTTTTTTAAATTGCCTATTTATGATCGATCATAGGGAACCCCATGATCAGTCATAGCCCTATGATTGATCATGGGTTTCCTATGATCGGTCATGGAGGGGCTCTGGCCATTTCCTGTGAAAAACCCATTCTGCCTGTTCAATCATAAGATCTGCTATGATCGGTCATAGGTGCTAGATTCCTTGGTTTTGTCTATTCTGTTCATTTTTCGCTCTATAACTCTACGACAAGATGCATGATCCACATCCAAGGTTAGAGAAATGTCTCTTACTAGTTCCAACTTAGGTTTTGGCTGGTCTTTATGAATTTTAAAGTGTATCCCTTTACCATATACCTGTGAAGATTAAAGACCTTCTTTGACTCTCTTCTGAGTGATGCTAGGGCTTCTTCAACTTGACTTTGCATAATCTTTGTTCTTGTACATAATGAATCCTTGTTAAGTGTACTTTGTTTACATACAATTCATACTTTAGACTCATTCTTTTGGCATGATATTGACAATTCCTCAACAAAAGAAAATAAAAGAAGTGGTCCTCTCATCTCCACGAGCCATCACACAGACCGAACCTACAATGGAGTATGTCCTATGGAGTGCCATTTGAAATGGTGTTAAAAAAACATAAGTTATGAAGCTTGTGAGAGAACATATATAATGTCACACCCTGAAACTTATACTAGTAGGGTTGTGAATTTTGGCATGTGACATTACATCACTTCACTCTCATTCTTTGTATGTATAATTTTTTTTTCTTTACATTCATGCACAATGGAATAATACATCAATCACTTTCCTCATTATCACATAATTAATCTCATTCACATAAGTCTGACCTATATTAACTTCCATAATCCATAAACATTGTCTAACATTCCCATTAAAATTAAATAAATAGTTTGACATAATCTAATTCATCAACTGAAATCAAATACTAAAATCCCTAACTTATTACATCCTTTGAATCTTTAAATTAAAATAACTGAACTGAAATAAATAAAACCTCTAAACTGAATAATTGAAATAACAAGTATTCGATCTCTAGCTTTCTCTATTTGGAACCACTACTCTGTGATCTCCTCATCATCTGTGGTGTCGGATTGGGATAAGTTTGACAAATTTTGCAAGAAAACAGTAAACTAAAGAAACAATGGGTAAAGATTTAACACGATTATAGAAATGAAATAGGTCTTTTTCATATTTATTAATCAATATGTAGAACAATTAATAAATCAATCTTATATATTACTAAATATTTAATAAAAAAATTATAGTTTTATGTACATAACGGAAATCAATGCTATCATATACCTTTACATTAAACAGAACAAAACTAATCAGATCATGTATCATATCATAGCCAGAACAAAACATATATCTGCTATCAAGTCAAAACATATAACAATTTACACCATTTCAACCATAATGAGAAGGGTCCAGTTTACACCATTTAAACCTATGTAAGAAGGGTCCAGTTCACACCATTTATATCCAAGTAAAAAGGGTTGCTACTATCGCCTATGTGTCTAGTAGTAAGGATCCATAACAGTTCACATCGTATACCCGGTGAGGTGGGTTCCATCAATAATTCCTCTTGATGTGAAATGTGGCTTTCCAACAGTACATATCATTCTCTTGTAGTTTTAATCAATTCATATAATTCACAAGAACAACAAATAACAATTGTTTACATCAATTAAGTCAAAATAACATATAAGAACATGTTTGATCTACTTAGTCACAATCTATAAAACATGTTTTTTCAAAACATATCAAATTTGTCCAAAATAGTACTTTTGAGAATCATTAACGTTAAGATGTAAAAATTAGTACATTTCCTTATAAAATATGATTTAAGAACACTAAGAATAAATCGAAGGATTAAACATACAACTTCTTACAATCAGTAAACAATTACCTCTAAAATTATTTAGAATATCAAAACATTTATTAAACAACTTTTACAATTTTATGAATCAAATCTTCTTTTAAAACTCCTGATTTTCCATTAAAAACATAGTTTTACATGTGTTAACAATATAAAACAGATTCAAAAAAGAGATTACAACTCTTTTAAAGCTTACAAAATTGAAGACAAATCAATTTTATATCATATTCTTGTAAAACTATTTTATCTCTTTCAAAACCATGTTTTAAAACTTTAAGTAAAACCAAAATTATTGAAGAATGATTTAAATCTGATTAAAACTTTTGAAAAACGAAATCAATGGAGTTCTAGGAACCTAAGGAATGATAACAAAATAATAGTTTATTTGTGTTCTTATCTCTTGGTGTGCAAAAATCATTCATGGTGTTGTTTTTTAGAAAAATCCCTAAATATTTAGTAAAACCTAATTTTTCCACTTCTTTTCTCTTATTTTTCTCTTCCTCTTATTTTTTGATGTTTTTCTAGGGTTTTTAGGTCTCTTTAGGTCGAGTTCCATCTATTTTATAGACTCACACAAGGTCCCACAGGAATTATAAACCCAAAAGGACCAAGGAAAAGTCATTACGTGACTTTCCTATTCAAACTCGTACCTGGGAGATCGATTAGGAGGTGTCCGATCGATTAGGCCTCCTTGGCCGATTTATCAGGGGTCCTCCTGATCGATCGAGCCAGTGTCCCACTATTCGACTTTTTTTTGTTGTTGGACCTTTGCTCGCTCTTTTGCCTATAATTTCTTCATTTGGTGTCAATTTCACTTGCCGTTTGTTTTGTTGTACTCTAGACTTCTGTGCCTATCTAATGACATAAATTTCACTCACAGATTCTTCCTATATTTTTATTGGAATCTCTCAAAATTTGTGCAAATTTATAGATCAGCATATGTGCATCTAAACAATTCTAAGTGTGTGTAAAACATATATATTGTGCTTGTATAGTATAAATATAACACATGTGCAAGATATGTGTAAGCATATGCACGGTGTTTTATATATAATGTCCCATGGAATAAATAGAATATGCACGAGTATAACTCAATACCAAATTAGAACATGTGTAACATATAATAATCAGACTAATCATAACAATGATTAGATTTTAGTAATAGTGTCAGAAGTACTAAAGCCAAATCAACATTAATCCATAACTAAGATAGGTAAAGTGTAGCTCATAAAGAAGGTAAAACATGTAATGTAAATGCTTACTACAAAATACTCATACATAAGTAGACTTTAGCATCTCTCAAGTAAGCTACCTTAGCTAATAGAAATCAAAATAGATGCATGCTCATGGGAGTCCAATACTGCTTTCAAACTCACATAACCTATGAAGGGTCTCTCATAAAACATACCTTGGATCAAATCAATTTAACCAATGTGGAATTCTTGAACCAAATCTCGTCAAAACACCTCGTATCAGATCTAATAGATTAGCTTATATAGGGACTAACAAATTTGAAATCATATAACCCATGTAGCGTCTCTGAAAAACTGAAATCTCATATGATCCATGTAGGGTCTGCTAACAAAATTGAAATCTCATACGGAATAGTAGGCAAGTAGTGACATCTTCACCTATTAGTGTGATCCAGTGATTGGGTATATGAAAGGGTCATAAGACCAATATTGTCCGTAAAAATCCTCTAGGGCATTAAGGGTTAGCCCGCAAAAACCCCTAGGGCATCAAGGGTGAAATGTCTATAAAGTTATCCTAGAGGGGGGTGAATAGGATATCTAATTTATTCTACTATTTCTTGCTAATGTTGGGATTGATTTTAATCTTCTTTAAGTGAGTATGTACTTCAAGGTGCTTACTCAAATATTTAAACAAACATGTAGCAAGCAATAAAAAATATAAGCAAGTAAGAGAGACAAGAAATCACACATACAATCCACAATACAAGATTTATAGTAGTTGGGTACTAAGGCCTACGTCCACTCTTCTAACGCTCACTATGAGCTTAGGTATATTTCATTTAGATTGTCATATACAACCTAAGTCAATATATAAAATCTCATTACTTGCTCACAAGTAAGCTACACAACAACACTTAATGTCTCCGACGAGTATGCACTACCTCTGGTGTCTCCGGCGAAGGTTGTAAAGCTTCCGGTGTCTCCGACGGAAACAAAGCAAAGCAAATGATGATGAATGAATATGCAAATGAATGCAAAATGAATAGCTAATATTACCACTAAGTTGTTGATGTTGTTGTTCTTACCACAATGTGGGAGTGCTCCTTGTTGAGCTGGTTTGCCTTATACACCCACTTCTTCTTCAAGCTAGGCCAACTATAAGGGGTTTCCTCTAGGGATAACCCAAACCACACCTCTCAAGAATATCTTAGTTAATATGAGCTGAGAGGGAACCAAGAGAGATTTTCTTGATGAACTTTCAAGCTTCTAGCTCAAACAATGGAGGAATAGGGTTTCTCACCCTTGGAGGCTCTCTTTAGCAAAACAAATAACACTTTCTTAAATGCTTGAATATTGTTTACCTTAATAGAAAATATTTTCTTTTATAGAGGATGGAAAAGACTCGCAATCCTAGGATTAAAATCTTTTCAAACCGGCAAGAAAAACTGCCCATACATTCAAAACAGGGAAAAAGGCGAAATCCCCAAAACCAGATCCGTGATCAATCATGGGGTTTGTGATCGGTCACCGGTCATTTTCCCATATACCTCAAAACATAGTCGAGGGGTGTCGAGTGGTGTGGGCCCCACTTTTAGTTATAACCATGCCATGATCGATCATGGGCTTTGTGATTGATCATGAGGCTGTTAGGACCCAGGTTGTGATCGATCATAGAGAAGGGGTCTAGTCCTCGGGAGGTCCAAAACTCTTAGTGTGATCGATCATGGGCTTTATGATCGGTCACGAGTTTGGATTTTTTCAGTGTGAACAATCATGGGATTTCTAATCGGTTACACATAGTGATTTTTGTATTTACACTGCTGTTTACATCTTGGGGAGATCCATATCCCCTTGGGATCAATTTGGGGCATTCAACCATGTGTGTGGACATGCCTAGGGTCATACTACATGATCCCTACGAAGCTACATGCATGCTTTTACCTTCTTAGAAGTTGTAGTTCGGCTTGAGTCTTGGTCTTTAAGGCTTGACTTATTGGAGCTTCTTCCACACTTTTGCCCATGGATTTGACAAATGATGCTTTTGCATCAACAAAGGGTGAACCTGCAAAAATCACCCAAGACATCAAGGGTTGGTAGGCAACTAGTACCATCTACACCTATTAATGAGTCTCAGTGATTAGGTCATAACCAAAACCTCGAATGCAAACGTTATTCTCTAAATCCACGTGTATATTGAGTAGTATGTAACTGTAAAAAGATACAATGTAAGAGACGTTCATGTAGTAAAAACTCATATATGAGACTATGTAAATCTCATGCTTAAAACTAAATGGAAAATAATAACTCATACTTACACCAAAACCAAATATTTGGAATTCTTCTTTTATCTTTCCAAAAATCAACAATAAGATAAGAGTCCCAAACAAGACTTACAAATGTTATGATGGCATATGAAACTCATCGGATTAAGTCTAAATGGATATAATCAAGTAGGAAGCATAATAATAGCATCAATGACCAACTAGCATATGAAATATGTTGGAGTTTGAGTCTATCTAGGACGTCCATGTGGACATTCTATTGCACTTAGAACTCCTTCAAACTTATCCAATGAGTTGTAGATAAGTCCTAGTGGGAGTTAGAGACCTAAGTGGATTAAAACGCCTCCCACAAGGACTCTATAAGTACGTGGCTTTGTCAAAAACGAATTTACACATTTTGGTATCGTTGTGAAGACTTCTCTCTTCTCTTTTGCTCTCTTCTCTCTCTTTCTATAAGGGTTTACGGTGTGAAACTTCATCATCACCCTTGTAGTAATGTAGCTGCGATGCGCATTGGTGTTCCCCTCCAACAAAGCAACTTTACAATGTGGGTGCAAGCATGGTTCAATTTCTCCTGTTGTAGGATTGTCTTCGAGGTGTATACAATCTCTTCACATTCATTGTACTACAAAATAAAATAAACAACAAAACTTGGAACTAATTAAATAAAGATGTGACAACCAACTAATAATAATGATATGAATAGAAATCTCAAGTATGGAAAATTCAAGGCAAACATTAAGTATACGAAGATGAAATCATTTTTCCCTTCGAATTTCATGAGGATCCATCATTCTTATATTTAATCATAGAGAAAAACTTAGGGTTCCAATGAATCTATGATGGTAGTACAAAGGATTGAATAAATCTTAAATAAAACATGCTCAAATTTGTGTAAATCTAACAATATATACATAAAATCTAAAAACTTATGTAAACTAAAGTTTCTACCAAGACATAATGGAATAACTCACTCTATGAAATAAGTGGGATTATCAAACTTGCATAAATCCAGCAATAAATGGTGAAAAACTTTAATCCCATTGAAAATGACAACAAAAAAATGGAGTAAAGTGCAAAAAAAAAAACCAGAGTAGAACAATCAATGTAAAAGCTCACTAATCTTTCTTGGATCTAGTGTTTGGATGAAAAATACTTATTAAACTAAAAAAGACAAAACAATCAAATAATGAGACAACTCAAATATCAGCCAAATGAAAGAATAAACATGAAGAAACAGTAGGAAAAACAAAAAGAATAACACATCGTGTACGAACACTCATCAAAATCTCGTAAATCTAACAACTAAATTATAGAAATTTGCCAAACTTCAAAAATTAAAGAACCAATAACGAAGTTTTGACAAAAAATAAGAAATCAAAATTCTTAAGAAAGCGGGACTAGCAAGGATGGAACGCCCAAATAGATTTGAGTGCTAGTCATTTCAACACCACTAACTCAGGCTGTCATTTCCCTACCAGCACAAGTTGATTCTCAAAAGCCCATGAATCTTCAAACAACACTTTCATGTGGTCCATTAAACGTTGAACTTTGCAATAAATAGATTATGCCCTGTACGATGAATCTCCACCTTGCTTTTGCTACGGCTCTGGTGGGTGGGTTCCCCACTGTTCAGCGTCCATGCTCCAACTACAGCCCGAAGAAAGACATGTGCATTAAAGTGCTTTCTCCCAACAAATGAAAAGTCACTCACTTCCCACTTATCGGATCCAACTCAATCAGCTTAATCAACCACAATGTCTGCTGGTGATAGTCTCCCAAACCTTATTGCAATATCACAAAAATCTTATGGCTAAGGATTGAGGAATCTTTCGCATTCCTAGTTGAAGAATGACTGTCTATGTCGACACAGACCTCTAAAGGTGTGCCATTGATGATGTGTTTTTGAATTTGATGTATTTTTTTACCATCTACCTTTTCAGCTGAATACTTTTTTTGGACGTTTTTACACTCCAAAACAACTGTCAGTTTACAATTCACCATAGACACTACAGAGGCATTTTCATTACCAAACATTTGTTAGGTTCTTGGGAGAAAATGCTCTGTTTAGGATTTTGTATGTCCTCTCACCACGAGATCGGTTTATGAATGCTTCCCTTAACAAATGCTCATCACTGCTCTTGTCAGGGGTGGACACATCAGCATTGAAAAGTGATTTTCACTTTTTTGGGGGGTGCATATTCACTTTTCGGCACTAATGTGCCCGCCACCTGACAAAAAGCAGTGGTTAAGGTGAACATTTTTTATCCATTCACCTCACCATAAGCTTACACATGATGGTAATTTGAATTTGGTCCCTTTTTTAAATGGAACCATATCCCCTATATCACCCATACTGTGTTCCACAAGATACAAGGGGGGTGGGGCCCATAGGCTTTTTGCATGGGGCCCCATCCCCCTTGTGTCTGTGGAACACGGTACGGGTGATATAGGGGTTGATATCCTCTATAACATGAATAGTTGAGTTGGGCTAGAGCCACAATTCATGGGGTACCGTGTGGCATCAAGAACTGACAAAAGTCTATGGACCCCACCCTCATTGTCACTACTTGACGCTACATGACACCCTATGAATGGTGGCTCCAGCCTGACTTAAATATTCAGCATTGCAAAGGATATCATCCCGTGATATAGGGGATATGATTCCCATTTAAATAGGGAGTAAATGTTTATTTTTGCACTTATTTTATTATTATTATTTTTTTACAGTTTTAAGCTATACAACCCATTTTTATTGATACCTATTTTTTCATTTGAAAACTGTTTTTACAATTTTATTATTTTATAGTTTTTTGTATTTTTAAATATGAAAAGCTAGTTATTTATTTGAAATAATTAATCAGCAATATTCATGTCAAAATACATAATTACTTTAATTTTAAAATAATCTCAATGTAAATTAATATAAGTTTAAAAATCCTTTTTCATTATTCAATGCCAACATGATTGATATGTTTTAAACACTAATATGTAATTTCTATTTACCAATTATAAATAGAGATGACGTCTGATTATTTTCAATAAACTATATACACTAAAACAAAGAGTTGGTGACCTAGATGATTCCTATGATTTTTATGCAATTTTTGTGATATTAATAAGGAGCCACTTGCAGAATAAAGAGGATAAAAAAAGCTCCCTTTAACTAATGCTAACTGATGCATTTTTTTTAACAAATTATGAGTTTCAAGTTTGATTCATTAGCCCTGATGTAATCCCAACCGGTTTTTGAGCCCCAAACACAATATGTGTCAGCTCATAATTCACCGTATTCAATAAAACAAACACTTTTTCATCACCGAACATTTCTTTTATTTTTTAAATCACGTGGTTAGTCATTCAGGCCAGCACATCAGTGCCAAAAACTTAAAAGCATCCCCAAAAAGTGTATTTCACTTTTTTACATCAGCCCTGACGTCATTCCAACTTTAGTCACTCTCTAAGTTGTCTATTAGATCCGGCCTCGTTCTTTTGTATAAAAAATTGAAGAAGGTAACAGCGTTATTTAAACAAGGATACGTAGTGTGCTAAGTGCTACGGTAGTTCTTGGCTGTTGTAGGTTCTTCAGCGCAAAAAGTTGCAGTAATCCTAAAGAGCAAAGGTGTTGAAGAGAGACGTGGCAGATAATGTGGACCACCATTTTTTTGTTCAATAAATAGGCATGGTGTGTTTTCATTTCTTTTGCCGCGTGTCACGTAGCACCTGACGTTGCAGGGTCACTGCAGGAAATCGGCTTTGGTTTCGGTTCTATCATCGTGTTTTAACCGTATCCATATTTTGTTTGATCTCTTTCAGTCTCCAAGTCTCGCACGTCTCTCTCACGCTAATATTTAATATTTTAATCGCTTCTCTTTCTCATCTCCCCTCTCTCTCTCTCTCTCTCTCTCTCTCTCTCTCTCTGTAGTCTGAATCTCTCAGCTCATCCATCTATCCTTGAGGAGAAAACATGGCGTCTTCTCTTGTTTCCTCTCCATCTCAAAAGTACCTACACAACCTCTTAGAATCCGCCCGCCCTTTCATCCGCGGCGAGCTGGAATGTATAGACCCCAAACTTCCAGACCTTGTCGCCGTTCTCCGATCCGTCGGAGCCGGCGAGTGCTGGCACAAGCACGGTAGCTTCCTCGATCACCTTGTGGACATCTACCGAATTCTGAAGGTTTGGAACACACCCGATTCCGTCGCCCTCTGCGGCCTCTTCCATTCCGCCTACTCCAATTCTTATGTAAACCTCGCCATCTTCGATCCTTCCACGGGCCGCGACACCGTTCGCGGTCATGTTGGTGACGCCGCCGAGCGCCTAATTCACCTCTTTTGCATCGTTCCTCGCCAGCCTCTCATCCATGATGACCTCCTCTTCCACTACACGGATACACAACTCGTACAACACCTTAAGTTGTCCGAGATCTCACTAAGAAACGCAAAGGAGCAGGGTATTTTCGATGAACATGAAGATTGGAGGAAGAAATTACAATCCCTCCTCCCTGCCCATGGGATAACGGTGAAGCACATAAAGAGCGGCGACGATGTTCTTGTCTCCAGACGGGTTGTCGCCGTCTTCCTTTTAATGACCATGGCTGATTTCAGTGATCAGCTCTTCGGATTTCAGGATATCCTGTTTGAGAATTCGAATGGTCGACTCGAGTTCTCCGGCAACAATTATGCCGGTCTGTGGCCGGGCGATGGAAAGCCGGGGCTTTGGATGAACTCGATATCCAGGATGGGTGCACTGTACGCTCTGATCGTGAGGGAAGAAGAGATTTTTTTGGAAGAGAGGAAAAAGGTAGGTGGTGGTGGTGTTTGTGAAAGAGATGAAGAGATTGCGCTTGTGATCCCGCCTGTTTTTGACAAGTGCACCAAGGTTTTGGACGCACAAGAGCAGATAGTTGCAAGGGACTTGTACTGGGAGGCTGTTTGTGAGGGTTCTAAGAGAGGGTTAGGATTGGATAGGGTTGAGGAGTTGTTACTGAATTGTGTTGAGAAGAATCAATTTGTTGGAGAGCCTCATACGGTGTTGGCTCAGGTTTACTTGACAAAGGGAAGGTTTGAGGAGGCTGAGAAAGAGGCTGAAAAGGGGCTGACGCTTATATTGGAATGGGGGAGCCCTTGGGATAAGAGGACGTCTTGGGAAGGATGGATTGCTTGGACTAGGGTTTTGTTGATGAAGGCATGGGAAAAGTCGTGGCCTCAGACATCTTGGGGTATCCTCAACTTGGGGGTTGTAAAGTAAATGCCCTACTGTTTATGTTTTCCAAGTCTATAGGTTTGTGTTCATTCCCCTCCCTATCAGCATAGGCTTTCTATCAGTAGCTTTTGTGTTTTCTGTTATGTTCATTGAATAAATGGAATCAAAACCTTACATGGGTTAGATTTGTCTTTCAGAATTAAATTCCAATTTCATCAAGACTATGCAGATTTAGAATTGAATACCCTTACTCTGTGCTTAAGAATTTCATCAAGAGCATTCGTTTCAAGTAATTTATTTAGGCTTGAAATTTTCACCCAGAATCCAGAATATACCGGCCAGAATTTATTTATTTATTTTGGCAAGAACATATCGGGCATTTTAACTGTGTTCTTAATCCTTGAACAAAGAGCTCAGCTAGGCTCCGCTTAGTTAAATTCATATTAAGATATTTAATATGTGGATTATGTTTAGTTACTTCTTTATCGTGCTAATATTCAAACGTTTTGTTAACAAAGTAATAGATAACAGCAAAACCTGGAACAGAATCTAGCGCTTGGCATATCTTCCTCCCATGCCTAGCTGAGACAACCTTTACTTTTTCTGGTAATACTAGCTAGCTGAGCCAACTTGGATGGCCTGTTAGTCAACTAAAGCCTGAAAAAATGGGCTGCTCTTGTTTGTATTGTGATGGGTTTGTAACAACTTAATAAAGAGTCTTGAGAGAGATCTAATTTTGGGCTGAGCTGCTTTGCTTGATCTAACCTTCTTTTCAATTTCAAGTCCACCAGCCATTCCTCCTTGTTTTGTTTTCTTGCAGATAGCGTGTAGCTTCCATCAAATACTAGTTTGATCCAACTCCAGTCAGGTGGGGACCATGGCAGAGTCCATCTGTCTTGACGATCCTTGTCAATACATTGGTCCCTTGCTTGATAGTAAGGCAGTTCAGCTGTGTCTTCCATTGCCCCGAGTAAGCATTTCCTTAGGATCCAGGTTTTTTCAGGAACACCAATGCCATCGTCGCATGTTCTGCTAATAGCTCTTGTTTCTCCCCCTTTGTTTTAGGACAATTCAGTAGTAATTGAATCCTCTAATGTACTTTGGCATTAACAAAGAAGTGAGCCAGCCAAAATTTTAAAATTGCAACATTGGCTCTCCAGGAGGGTGTTAAATATTTTAAAATTCAAGGAATGACGAATGCCCTGTTTCTGAAGCAGAAAACAGAGCTCCAATGCTTATCTAAGGAACCTTGATACCAGCAAAAGCTTGATGTTTAGTTGAGGTTGACCATTTGCAAAGGCTGAGGTCATGTTGCTGTTTATTAAATAATGATCAACAATAACAATTTTTAATGCACAATAAACGATATGATAAATAATTTTCTGAAATACTGGCAAGATATATGTATATGAATCATAAAGAGAGAAAAAAAAAATTATCGGCTTGCCAAGGCGTGGCTTTGACACAGTCTTTAACAATATTTGCTACCCTGTCTTGTACGTGGTAGGGAACTCGCCAACGCCACAGGGTTCAATGCCACAGGGTTCAATGACAATTTACTTCTTGGATCCGCACTATACAAGAAGCCTTAAGAGAATAGCAATTCTTGTGGTTCCAACCCCAACCCAGGAAAAAAAAAAAAAAAAGAAAAAAAAGAATCAATGTTTTTGTGTGTGTTTCACTACTAAAGGATAGACTATTCTTTTATCGAGAAAGTTTGGGTAGTTATAATCAAGGGACTCTCAATGGATATTGTAGCCACTTTTCTAATAATTAAACTATTTTATCATCAAAACAATAAATAAAATAAAATATAAATATAATATAACAATAGTATTATTAGAGTTAAAATAGAGATTCAATATTTTGAATCAAATCATTAAAATTGTGTTAAAACCAGCGAAAACTGAATGCAATGATACTGGTGTCTTTTGGATTTTGAACCGGTATTTAAAATTTACAAGATACAATTTGTTGAAGCCTAGTAGAGTATGTCTTTTGAACCATTCTTCATTTGTACAAACCAACTAAGTTTGCTACCTGTTGGCACCATCTTAAAAATCCACTCGCAGAAGGACACGTGAATTTTAATGGGCCTAGAAATGGAATCATAACCAAGGACACTTGACGAGACCAATATTATAACACGCATCAGGATAACTGGCGCACGATAAGGACAAGTAATCACTTACACAAAGTATGCCAATTTAGGTCACTACACACCCCATAACAGACATTTGCCGTGACATGAAAAAATGGTTGTAACAGTAAAGAGGAGTGGAAGGTGAAAGAAACCACCCATGAAACGTGGGGAAGATGTTACAACTGTTGTAACTGACTAGATAGATATAAATAGGCCAGAAGAAGAAGAAAAAGAAAGAACCCTCAACATCACATCAAATTTTATTTTTATCTTTGGAGTAGAAGCAGATCTATCTTAGGAGTAAAAGTAGCGTAACTTAGTCTGTAATTCAGTTCAAGAATAGGTGAATCTGATTCATCCATAGTTTTTGTAATCATCTCAATTGATATCAAACAGAGTGACATTATTTTGGGAGGTTCATGACCCTTTGGATCAATTGAGGCGTTTATACTGAGCCACCATTTAGATGTATTAACGAAGTTTGGTTTCTTTTCTGTTCTTCCCCTTTGAAGTCTCAGGAAATTTCACTTTGTTGAGCATGACATGTACTGAACCTAGCCCGGTACCCCATGTATTGCTGATAAAAACCAGTGTGAAAACAAAGCAAGAGAGAAGGAGGTTCTGTAATGTGTGAAGTTTGATTTGGGTTAGCATCATATTTTGTTAACCTGAATATGACTCGGATTATAACCCAAAAAACCCGAATATGGAAATTTTTTTACCCATTTTTATAGCTTTATGTACCGGACCGGATCCGAACCGTATCTACCATGTATTAGGGTTTTTTGGGGTATTTATATGTTTCGTTCTAGGGTTACGTGTGAAGAGGGAGAGATTCCGAAAATTATAATTGTCTTTGACAAAGGTTTCCAGATAGTGAAAGTTTTTTGTACGACTCTGTGGTTTTTCCCCAAATTGGGGTTTTCCACGTAAATCTTGTATTGTGCATGATTTTCTTTTTCCTTTTGCTTGTTGATTTTATTGCATCTCATTTTCTTCTAAGTGGAAGAAGGTAAATCGGTCCTAACAGGTTCCACACCTCTCTATGCATTCCAGAATTGAACTCTAAAGAAAAACAAACATTTCCATTGCCATGGAGCCACTCTTAAGCTCCAATCTCTCTCTTTCATTTGTTGTTCAAGGAGCACCGTCAACTCAATCTAGGCATGCGTCAACATTCAAAATTGGCAAAAGTTCTCTTTAGGAGACCATTTTCCTAGTTCTTGAGCGAGACTCTCTATGGGTTGGCATTCTCACTTGTGAGATATCAATGTGACCATGGACAAGTTCCCCTCTTGAAGATTGGTTCTCTCATCTGTGAGAGATTACCCTTATCTTCTTGAGATGTTTACTTATTCATTAAAATGAACTTGAAGAGGCGTTATGCTGCCGGATTTCTTGGTGAAATGAAATAAAATGATAACTTAATAAGTTTTAAAAGAACATGTTCTACCTTGGGCATGAGAAAGTTGTGAGATTCATTTATCTCTGCCGGATTGTGCAAGTCTGTAGAAAGACAAGGATTCTACCCAAGCTAGATTGTATCCCAGAGTTAGCTTTGTTGCTCCCCGAAACCTATACCAGAAGGGCCATGAATTTCGGCACATGACATTAAGTATTCATTCATTCATTCTTAACCTGTAAATTCTATATAAAATTTTCGTTCATTCTTTTCATTCATACGTAGTGGAATTGCATATTATAAATCATAACCATCTATATCTCATAATCAACCTGTAATAAAATTTCCATAATTCCATAAACCTGAAAATAACCCATAATCATGTCCTGACAAACCCATTCACATAAACTAATAGTCTAACATAAATTAAACCATCATCTAAAAATCAAATATCAAGCGTACATCAACATACACTAGCTTATTACATTATTTTAAATAAAATGAAATAAAATACTAAACTGAAATAAAATAAGTAATGTCTCAATGTCTGATAGCATATATCCAATCTTCTAACTCTCCAATCATGTCTTAGACATCATTATGCAGCTATCTTCTCATCATCTATGGTGCTAAATTTGGGGTGAGCTTGACAAACTTAGTGGGTAACAATAAACTAAGGAATACTGGATCAAGACTTAGCACGATCAAAATAAAACAGATAGTTGCATACTTTTTAAGAATATATGAAACTGAATAGTTAACATATCAAAACATATACTGAACTGAAAATATTAAAAGACATATACATATAGACAGTCTAAATAGAACAAAACAAGTACATATAGCTGAACTAAACTGAACAAAATAGAATGGAACATGTAAATCAAATTCATAAGCCAACATAGATAACAATTATACCATTTAATCCCCAATGAAAATGCTCAGTCACACCATTTAAACCCAGGTGAGAAGGGTTCAATCACATCATTTAACCTCCAATGAGAAGACTCTAGTCACAACATTTAACCTCTGGTGAGAAGAGTCAAGTCATACCATTTAACCTCCAGTGGGAAGAGTCTAGTCACACCATTTAACCTCTGGTGAGAAAAGTTCAGTATAGTTCATACCATAAACCAGGTGTGATGAATATCATCTTTCATCTCCCTTGATGACAAAGGGTGCCTTATAACAATATATATTTTTTTGATAAAAGAAAATTTTTATTGCAAAGGAAAAGAGATGAAAGATCCTCAACAACAAAAAGAAAGGGACCTTAGCCCCCAAAAGACATAAAACTACACATTAGACGCCCCCACTGTATTATCCCAGTCCCTAATCAAAGAACCTTTCAGAATCCCAGAATACCCTTGGCACCTCCTAACCTAAAACACTATGAGCTCAAACACGCTTTTATACACCTGATGAGCCGGTTCAGCTTGCCCCCAAAACACCTTATTATTTCTCTTCCTCCACACTACCTAACACATTGCCGCCGGAACCAACTTCCAAAATTTCCTCCTAAACATGCCTAAAGCCTTTATCTTCTAACGCAATAGGAGATCTGATATGTTTGAAGGGGTTATAAAAGTGATGCCAAATTTCCAAGCTATACCATACCAAATATCCCACGAGAATGGACAATGCAAGAATAAGTGAGAGGCCGATTCCAAATCCTGATAACATAGAAGACATACACTAGGCATATAGAAGCCTTTCCTCCATATCATATCCAAAGTAGAAAGCTTGTCCAACGCCGTTGTCCACATAAAGAATTGAACCTTCGGAGGGATCCCGGAATACCACACATCTTTCCAAGGGACTGATAACTCCATATACCTATGCTACCTTATAACAAGATTTCACTGTGAACTGACCCCCGACACCATACTTACAAATACAGCGATCCTCTTGATCCCCAACAGCCCACATCCCATATAATTGAGTCAACAAAGAAGTCACCCTCGGAATCTCCCAATCAAAGATGTCTCGCCTCAACCCCGGGGTCTAATAATAGCTTAAAATTGTAATATTGTCATAGTTTGAGTAGGCATTATCACATCTATTTTGCATTTATTTATGCATTT
>JAOXJP010227724.1:0-39603 GCA_025762735.1 Platanus orientalis | reverse complement strand
GTCCCCTTTCCACCATATATATTATTCATCAATCACAAAACCACATTTTGAAATCCTAAAAAATAAATATCAAATTACACTTCTAAACTATGTTGTATAGAAAGCAAAGAAAAGAAAAACAATTATGCAAAAGGGAAGCTTGCTCTTAATAGAATTTCTCTGCCGAAAATATAAAAAAAGATATCTAGATAGAAATTTAAGAGAGAAAAAAAAAAGTTTATTTAAAGAAGAGCAAATCTAAACAAATTAAGACTTTTGATGAGGGAAATAACAAATTTGAAATAATTAAATGGTGTGGTACTTGGAAACTTTCCTTTGTAGCACACCAATCAGATTCCTCCATTCCGGGATTGCTCTTCCTCCTTTTGGATGTTTAGTGATGCAGCAGATGAGATTTCAGTACAAGAGAATGTGATTGATGGTTTAGGGCATTCAAATGGGTTGGGGTGTGAAAGGACTTAAGGACATGGTTAGGGTTTTTGGCAGGGAAATTCTCAAGGATTTGGCTTGGGGTTTGAGGAATTGCAAAGAAGGAAAAATATTGGGGTGGAGCGATAGATGTTGTGAGGTTGCCATCTGAGGGTTGGCAGGAGGAGAGGAGATGGATCAAGGAATTGGGCAGAGAGCTGGAGGGAATCAAGAAAAGAGAGGGGGACACTGCCAGAAATAGAGAGAAAGGGTAATGGGGAAAAGAGGGCGAAAGTGTAGAGGGGGGAAGAGAGAGCAAGAGGAAAGAGAGAGGAGCTAGCAGAAGGGAGAGCAGTGAGATGGGAGGAAAGAGAAGGGGGAGGTGTCAGATGGAAAGAAAGAGAGGGAGAGAAAAAACGGGGAGGCATCAGATGGAGAGAGAGGAGAGAGAGAGAGAGGAACAGAGGGTAGGGGAGAGAAAGGACCAAGTGGAGGAGGAGGTCGCTGGCCTGAGCGCAGACACCAAAAGCCCCCTATTTCGTTTCCTTCTTGCGTGCACCAGCAGAGAGAGAGAAAGGGATGGCCGGAGAGAGAAGGTGAGGTAAGGGTCTTAGCGGAAAATAGTGGATGTGGGAAATACTGACGATGGTTGCTGATAGCCATCAAACCATAAAATCCAATAAAAATCAAAACTTGAAATCAGAAAAAAAACAATCAACTCAAAAAAAAATCCCAAAAACCCTCATTGAATAGAAAAACAAAATCCAAGCTTACCAAGAAATTAGATTTAATGGCAAAATTTGAGCTAAATTAGGGCTTTCAAGTGATAATTTTTGTTGCAAGAATTCATCCCATTCGGAACGATGAAGAAGATTAAAATTGATGGCTATGCACAACAAAATCCGAGCTTACCAAGCAATCAGATTAGGGGATTTTAAGCGCAGAAGCAGATGGGTGAAGAAGAGAGATGAGTGAGAGAGAAAGAGAGGCGTAGATGGGCAAAGAAGTAAGGTGAAGAAGCAAGAGAACATGTGAAGGAAAAAAGAAAAGCACAGAATGAAGTAAAAATTATATTTTAGCTTTGCCCAACATTTTTTAGACGTGTTTTAAAGGCCATTAGATGGTTGAGTATAAACCTCGTTTTCAACACTGTCAATGTCATTTTTGCGGAAGAATTTATGACAACGTTTTAAAAATGTTGTATAAACATCTATGTATAGCAATTTTTACAAAATGTTGTCTATATAGATTTTTACAGCGTTTTGAAAATGTTGTATATGTCATTTACTCCATTTAACATTGCTTTTTAATGAAAATTTTGTATATTATTGTAAATATTACAACGTTTCCAACAAAATGCTGCCTAAACTATATTGCTAAAAACCATTTTTGTTGTAGTGGTTGTGGGACCCATTCCAGGGGCTACACCCATGGTGTTGAGCCCAAATTTTACAAAGAATATTTATAACTATCATGAATCTACTATACAAAATTTAAAACAAACATTAAGTCTATAAAAATTTATTTAGCAAACAAGCATGGTGACAAGAGTAATGCAAAATAAAAACAACAAAAAAATTAATTTGAACTAAATTATAATAAAATTATATAAATGAATTACAAAAATTAATTTAGTTGTGTAAATTAGTTAGCTAATGAATAAAGAAATAATCTTATGAAAATCATAAGTAGGTTAAGAGAAAAAATTTGAGAATCACCCATTGCTTAATTTGTGCTGTGTAAAACACACTTGCACAATGAGTAAGTGGGGTCCACTTCAAGGGCCAAATGGTCTTCCCTTGTGCTCAAATTTGGTGAACATGTGGATCACTATGAAAGTGACTCAAAATCAAAAGCTTAGCACCTAACTCCTCAAATTGGATGAGTTATGATTTTCACACCAAAAACAGTCTAAAAATGAGTAAATGAAGGGAGACAAGCTGTCTCCCTTATGTTCCACTAAGGGGTTAATTGAATGAGATCAAGGATGGGTCCCTTACAGAATGAAGGGTCTAAGTATATGTGTGCTATAAAGTATTTATTCAAGTATATTTTCAAATAGGTAGTATGCAAGAGTAGTTACTAGCATAAAAGTAAAGAGACAAACAATCACATAATCAATCCACAACAATAGATTTATAGTGGTTCAGTACGATGACCTATGTCCACTCTTCTAAAGCTCACCTCCGAGCGTAGGTATATTTCATTTAGATTTACTAATACAACCTAGGTCAAAAATATACAAAACCCAACTACCTGCCTATGGCAAGCTATACACTCGGTGTCACTAGCAAGTGTAGTCAAGCTTCTGATGTCTCTGGTGGAAGAAAATAAAGATTTATACGAATATGAATGCAAGAATAAACAAATATTACCACTAGATGGTTGATGTTGCTACTTTACCAAGTGAGAGTGCTCCTTGTTGAGCTAGTATGTCTTAGTACACCCATAAACTTCAAGCCTTAGCTCTAGTGCTCTTTGAGCTTAACCAAGCAACGACTTCCTCTTAGAAATAACCCACTAACAGTTATCCTCAATGATAGTAACTTAGAGTTGTAGAGGTAAAGATGAGAGAGTGAACTTTGGAGAAGATGGTAACAAGTGAAGCTCAAAAACAGTGAAAGAGAGGTATTTCTCCAGGGAGGAGGCACTCTTTTTGGCAAGGGTTCTAACACTCTCTAGCTTGCTTGAAGTGTTTGCCCTAAATGAAAATTTTCCCTCTTATAGATGATGTGGAGCATCTCAAGTCCTTAGATTACAATCTTTGAAAATATGTAACTCTTTAAAGCCTTCGATTTTGAAAAATGGTATTCAAATTTTGAAACATTTCACATGGGGGGAATAAAAATTCAAGTCTAACAAAATTATCCCTGTGATTGATCATGTGATTGGTGATTGATCACGACCCGTGATTGATCACCAATGTTGTGATCAATCACGAATCAGGCTTTAGGGTTTTTCATCTCGTGATCGATCATGGGACACGAGCCCAAGTAGTGATCCTTTTGGTGATCGTTCATGCCTAATGGAGCCCAATGCATGGGAGTCTCAGACTGGGTCCAAGATCTTTGTGGCTTGATCAATCATAAGATCCGTACTCGATCACAATTCTAATCTCTGCACTTTTCTAGGTTGAGTGTAGGGGCTATGATTAGACAGTTTCACCTTAGGTCTTTTGTTGATTTCTCCCACATGTCTAGGTCCACATTTTGGTCAATAATATTATATGGAATGCATGCTTTGTACATTTTGTTGAATGGGAAATTCGAGACGGCTTCCAGTCTTCCTTCAAGTCTTTGGTCCAACTTGTCTTTTTGTCTTGAACTTGGGAGCACATTGGACATTTACAAGACATAAAACTTACATATGGTTTGTCCCTAGGATTGACATCAAATACACTAACAATCTCCCCCTTGTCAATTCCATGGAAAACCCCAAATACACTAAAATTACATTTAAGTACAAGGTTTTTCCCAATACCCAAATTACATGGACTCAAAGAGGTACACAAAAACAAATCTAGGTTGAAGCTCATGTCTTGTATCTTTAGCCATTTTCCCTACAGCCACAAGCATAAAACACAAAACACAACAAGCTTCCTCTTTCCATTTGAACATTTTACATAATAGAATAAATGAGCAAGTAAAGTGCATGTGAGCATGTGATAAAATTTTAGGTTGGTTGTGTTGTTTAAGTGTGAAGTCTTAACTAGTCTCCCCCAATGTGTGTGCTACTCCCCCTAAATTTCACATCCATCCAACACACAACTAGCTTCACACAACCATAGTGTATTACCTCTTCTCCCCCTTTTTTCAAGAATTGATCAGGCAAAAAACAATCATAGAAGAGAAATAGAAGAAATCACACTACACATGGCATAATCCAAGAGATAATTTTCACTGATTGGAATAATTGGTTACACAAAAGATAAGCATTTACAAAACTAGGTAGGACACCCTATTGTATACTCAGTATACAACAAAGATACACTAGTTCCATCATAGGCATTTCTACCAACACCCAAAAAAAGACTTCATCCCTCATACTTGGGATCATCTGGGTTTTCTTCATCTCCCTCATTTCCTTTATCATCATCACCATCATTGCCATCTTCTTCTTCCTCATCATTATCCTCTTCAGCTCTATCCACCTCATCTTCCTCATCACCATCATCTCGTGCATCCTCACCCTTAACTTCCTCATCTGAGCCAAGCGCATCCTCCTAAAATGTGCTGGCTGCTGACATGTAAAAATAATCCTTAGCTTGAGGAACCTCCTTATCTTCTGAACAGCTTACAGACTAGAGCTGGATGGGTTTATCAAGGTGATCCTCACTGTAGCGAGTGGCAAGAAGTTTCTTGTTGGCTGTGATTTTATTTCGGTTCTTAAGAACCTGGGAAACTTTTCCCACTAGTTTATGGAGAAGACTCATCATTGTAGACTTGACCATTGTAGAGGTGTCCTTGTGGGGAGCTGGACGAAAGGTAGACTAAGTAGAAGACTCACTAGCCTTGGTCATAAGGCCCATCATGGATAAGTTTCCATAACCTACAGAGGGAACAACGTGACCTCCCTTCGCTACTACCTTGAACAGGACCTTTACGTCTATCAGGAGTTTGGTGACAAGAGTGGGAAGGGGATGCTGCCCATTAGATGCTTGGCCTCGAATGCCTTGATTATTACATGGGAGATGATGGAAGCCATGTTTATCCTCTTGAGGTCGAGGATGGCATCGATGATATATGTCATGTCATCTGTCAAGTCTCTATGATGTGTGGTGGGGATGAGATTGTACGTGAAGATTATGTGCAAGAACTTCACCATGGGTTTGCAATCCTCGTGCTTTAGCTTCCCCGACCAATCTACAAATTGACCACATAGACACTGGACCTACTCTGCCTTCTGGTTCATCGAGAGTTTTGTGATGGGAAATGCCAAGGCTTGTGTTGTCACCCATGGCACACAAAGAACCTTGGCGACAAGGTCCGGATTGGCATGAACCAAAACTTTGTACACAGAGGTAGAGAAGGACTTAGTTGTATAGTTCTCAACAAAGACATTCAAGTAGAACACTCTCACTATTCTTCCTAGATCGACCCTTTCAACTAGAATAGAGGGAGCTATCCTAAGGCTTCAACACGCTCAAAGATGCGAGCCATCTTGAGAGCTTCAACCTCAACATAGTACTTGAAATGTCACGAAAGTAATCTTAGAGGGGGCGAATAGGATTTCTTAATCTAATCAACCCCTTTTTTAATTGTCTTATGGATGTTATTAATTAGTTTTACACTTAGCTCAATTACATGACTGTGTGCTTCAATGTAACTACTCAAAAAAAAATATCGAACATATGCTAAGCAAGAGTAGTATAGAGTATAAAGATGGAGAGACAAGCAATCACACAACCACAAACTATAAGACAAGATTTATAGTGGTTTTGCACTTGGGCCTACGTCCACACTTCTAAAGCTCACCACCAAGCTTAAGTATATTTCATTTAGGTACTATTACAACCTAGGTCAATATACAAACCTAACTACTTGCTCAATGGCAAGTTAAACAACAACACTCGATGTCTCTGGTGAGTGTGTACTACTTTCGGTGTCTCTAGTGGAGGTAGTCAAGCTTCTGGTGTCTCCGGCAGAAGTAAAGTAATAAGAATAATGAATATGAATGCAAATGAATGCAAAGACAAAAAATATTACCACAATATGGTTGATGTTGTTAGTTGCTCAAATGTGGGATGCTCCTTGTTGAGCTAGTATGTCTTAGCTACCCACAAGCTCCAAGTACTTGGCTCTAGTGCTCATTGATCTTAGCCAAAGGTGAGTTCCTCTAGGGAAAGTGCTCACTACAACCTCTCCTAAATAGTAGAAGTGATGCTCAATAGGAAAGAAGAAATGAGAGGGAAGTGTAGAATGCTAGCTACTAAAGTTCAAAAATCTATAGGCAATGGAGGTTTGTACAGTGAAGAGGGCTCTCAAAATTAGTATGCCTCTTAGCTTTCTCAAAAATAACTTGGAGTGTTGGATATTTCTTACCCTAAAGGGAAAAAGTCCCTTTTATAGTGTGGAGGAGCATCCACAACCTTAGGATAGACATATGGCAAAAAAAAGAGGCATTTTGATTCTTTAGATATGTAAAAACGGGGTTCAAATTTCAAAAACCTCGCCTAAATTTTTATGATTTTTTTTTCAAAAATACCCTCAAAACCAATTTGGGGTTTAAAAACTGATTTGGGATCCAAATCGATTTTGATTGCCTATCAGACCCTAAATCGGTTTAGAGTTTCGTAATCGATTTGGGTTTTGGGAAAAATCCTAAAACACTTATCGAAACTGATTACATCTTATCGGTTTGGGACTTGGGAGTACTTGACTGAGATGCAAAATCTGCTTCGAAACTGATTGCGAGTTTTGTAATCAATTTTGCCAAAATCGATTGCAAATTTGGCAGTCGGTTTCGACTGAATTTTTTGCACTTTAAGTTTTAAAGCTGATTATTCGGCTGTACTTTGGGATCTTGATTTGGGTATTCTCAAGGGACCTAAACCATGTCTAGGTTCATTTTAAGACAAACAAAATGATATGCATCTATGCGATATATCTTCCTTGGTGTGCCTCTTTCCCATGCTCTTCCCTGGGTGTTTGGTTGTTCTTAGCTTCATTAGTTGAACATGTGAGATCACATAGGACACTTACATGACTCCTAGCACTACCCAAATTCCCATGGGATTGACATACATCAACAATCTCCCCCTTATCAATTCCAAGGAAAAACCCAAATACACATTTACATAGAATTTACATTGATTCCCTAAATACATGGACTCAACAATACAAAAGAGTAGGAATTCAGCTCAATAGTCTTGATGTCACTTATGCTTTGAGTTAATAAGCCCTGCAAACTTAACCACAAGACTACCACATTCCTCATGCCAAATGGCTAATATGTGAACAATATATAATGCAAAGCATGACAGAGTATATATGGACTATGCAATAAGTGAGTTGTTTTGAATTATAGGTTGATGTTTTTAACTTTTTAAACTTTTGAACTCCCCCTAACTATGAAGTGGCTCATAAATCACTAATTTTCTATGTCACATAGCCTTATCCTTGCACCTCTCTTGTAAGTCCTATGTGAATTGAGTGACTCCCCCTCACTCTCACATCTCCTCACCACACAAACGTATATGGATTTAAATATCCCCCTTTTTGACAAGAATTGACAAGCAAGTACAATAAATAGGCAAAGGGAGAAGACAAATGGATAAAGAAAGATATATCATTAAGTAATAAAAATTCCCATTGGGTTACAAGTAGTCAGACAAAAGGGAAACTCCCCTTGGCTATAAGGCAACACAAAGAAACATCTAACAAGAATCCCCTATAGGGCATAGTCAGCTATACAAAAAACTAAGTGTCTCCTCCTATCACTTAGAATCACTGCTCTGTGAAGTAATGACTCGGTCAGCTCCAGCCACAAGCTAGTCCTCCTCCTCATCCTCCTCCTCATCACCATCATCATAGTCATCATCTTCATCATTATCTCCATCATTAGCAACGCCCTCATCCTGGACTACCTATGCTCTCACCACTTTAGCACCTGGTGCAATAATGGCCTCATCCTTTGACAAAGAGTCTGCTCACAGATGTGGAGAATGCACCTCGAAATCGGTCTCCACCTCAGCCTCAGATTCAGACACACTCACTGATCCTAAGTGGATGGGATGCTTTGGATGATCAGCATTATAGCATGCGGCCAACTGCTTCTGGTTGGAAGCCAGGGTCTTCTAATTCTTCAAGACCTTAGTTACCTTCCTGACTACGGTGTGAAGGAGGGTCATCATCGAGGTACATGCAGTGGCTGTGCGTGCACATGAGGGTCCGGCTATGAGGCCTGAAGTTGTGTCAACTAGGCTCATCTTTTGGAGGGTCCCATGCTCTACTGCCCTCCCATCTTTGTGACCCTTAGGTTCCACCTTAAAGGGCACCTTTGCTGCCTGGAGAATATAGGTGATGAGTGTGGGATACGGTAAGCTCTCAGTTGAGTGGGATACCTCATACGATCGGATTATTGTGTGGTAGAGGATGGCTGGAAGATTTATTTGATGGTTGTTGAGGATCCTATCAATGAGGTAGGCGGTGTCATCCATCAACACACTCTTATTAGTGGTAGGGAGTATGTTGTATGTGAAGATGCGGTGGAGGACTTGGACAATTAGCCGACATTGCTTATGCGGCAGATTATTGAGCTAGTTGATGAACTTCTCGCATAAGTGTTCCACCATTCTGCCTTTCTGTGCCAAAGTGAGGTGGTGAATCAGATACGTCATAGGAGTAGGAGGACGAGGGACCCCAAAGAGCTTGGAGAGGATGGTGGGGTTGACCTTAACAGAGGTGTTGCACACCACTGTCCAAAATGAGAGAGCTTCGTTGTCAATATTGAACATGTTCTCATAGAAGAAGAGAACGGCCTCTTCCTAGATGGGCCCCAAAACTGAGATGAAGGGCATCCATCACCTTCCTTCCAATCTCTTTATCAACCGAGCCGTCTGTAGGGTCTCAACATTGACCGCTCTCTCAGTGATGATGGAGCTACGGGAGAAGATATGTTGATACTTTTTTAAACTCACAACATCACGGTAAGGAGAGAAGGAAGCGGTAGGCCTCTTTGACCATTGACGAGGTGGTGACTGTGTCATCGATCCATTCCTATGGTTTTGAGGAGGGTCAAATGAAGATCCACCCTTTGACATAGTCTTCTTTGTGTGAGGAGGCATGATCTCGAGGTAAAAAGGTAAGATCTAGATAGAGAAACTTAAAAATCATAAAAATGGAGCTCTGGAGAAAATTGGGAGTTTGTTAGAAGTGAAAATGAGGGAAAATGAATGGTTTCTCCCTTTTAAAATTGCATGCAAATTTTTGGACAAAAATGCCCCCTAAATCGATTATGAGTTTCACAATCGGTTTGGGACGAAACCGATTTCAAAATACGAAATCAATTTTGAATGTGGATTTTTAGTTTTTCTTCCTTTTTCTGAGTTGGGATCCCCCCACTCACTACCACATTCCACCCCATGCATGCCAAACTCCATGACCATCTCCACATCCCACCATGACCTCAGAAAAATCACACATGATCCTCCTATATGGTCCACAAGCCTATAGCACTTTGAAGATACTCAAACTGCTTGGAATCAAGGGGTTTGGTTAGAATATCTGCTAATTGATCTTTAATCTTGACATAATCTAAGGATACGACATTTTCTTTCACCAATTGTCAGATGAAGTGATATCTTATGTTAATGTGCTTTATCCTAGAATGTTGGACAAGGTTCTTAGATATGTCAATGACACTCTTGCTGTCTACAAATAGACTCATGGTGCCTTGCTCCATCTCATAATCTTGAAGCATTTGCTTTATCCACAAGAGTTTGGTGCATCCACTATCAGTTGCAATGTATTCAGCTTTGGGAATTGATAGAGAGATGAAGTTTTATTTCTTGATATGCCAAGAGACAAGATTGTTGCCTATATAGAAGCAACCTCTACTCTTGCTCTTGTGATCCTTTACATTGCCAGCACAATCAGCATTTGAGTATCTAGCTACCTCAGATGTGGTATCAAATGGGCACCATAACCCAAACTCTATAATCCCATGAACATACCGGATAATCCTCTTAATTGCCTTAAGATGTGATTCTTTGGGGGCAGCTTGGTATTTAACACACGCACCTATACTAAATGTAATGTCTAGTTTACTTGTAGTTAAATAGAACAAACTCCTAATAATGCTCCTGTAGTAGGTGGAATCAATCTTAGCTCCCTCAAGGTCTTTAGTGATCTTATCACTTATGTTAATGGGTGTGCTAGCTAGTTTGGATTCTCGCAATCCAAACTTGGAAACAAGGTATCTGGTAAACTTGGTTTGGCTTAAAACGATGCCATCATTTGTTTGTTTCATTTGTAGACCTAGGAAGAATTTCAGTTCTCCTTCCATACTTATCTCAAATTTTGATTTCATTGTTTAGGCAAAACCATGAGACATCTCCTCATTGGTAGACCCAAAAATGATGTCATCTACATAGATTTGAGCAATGAGTAATGATCATTTTTCTTCTTAATGAAGAGTATTTTATTAACACACCCTCGATCAAAATGGTGATCAAGGAGGAACTTTGTGAGTTTTTCATACCAAGCTCTTGGAGCTTGTTTAAGACCATAGAAAGCCTCCTTGAGCCAATATACGTAGTCTGGTATATACGGGTCCACAAATCCCTCAAGTTGCTCAACGTATACTTCCTTTTAGAGAATTTCATTTAAGAATCCACTCTTGACATCCATTTGATATATCTTGAATTTCAAATGACATGCTATGGACAAGAGGATCCTAATGGATGTCAACCTTGCAACAGGGAAAAATGTCTCCTCAAAATCAATGCCTTCTATCTAGGCATACCGCTTTGCAACTAGCCTGACCTTGTTCCTAGTCACTATACCATGTTCATCGTGTTTGTTTTTGAAGATCCATTTGGTACCAATGACATTCTTGTCAGTAGGCCTTTTTGTGAAAAGCCAAACATCATTCTTTTGAAATTGATTTAGTTCCTTTTGCATGGTTAAGATCCAATCCGGATCATTTAGAGCCTCTTAAACTCATTTTAGCTATATTTTGGAAGTAAAACATAGGTGATTAAGGATGTTTTCTATTTGTCTCCTTGTCTCACTCCAATGTTAGGATCACCAATGATGTCTTCTCGTGATAATCCTTTTGTAAGCCTTTTATCCTTGAGTTGAAGTTGAATTTTTTCAACTTCTTCCTCTAAACTTGATTGAGAAGAGTGCTCTTCTTGATCTCTTTGGGATTTCTTAATCTTAACTTGAGATGGGCTCTCATTCTCATGGTTGGACAACACCATTGGCACATTCCCTTGCTCATAAGTTTCCTTAAAGTCATCTACTGTCACATTGATTAACTCCTCCACTGAGTGAGTCCTAATGTTGTAGACACGGTAGGCTCTATTGGTTATGGAGTATCCTAATAACATGGCCACATCCCTCTTCTCATCAAAATTGCCTAGATGTTCTCTATCTTGAAGAACATAACAAGTGTTGTCAAATACTTTAAACTATTTAACCATTGGCTTCTTGCCACTCCATAATTCTTATGGGGTTTTGGATGTGCCCAGTCTAAGGTAGACTCGATTAGAGACATAGCATGTCGTGCTAATTGCCTCAACCTAAAACCTCTTGGCTATGGTTTTGCTCAAAAGCATTGTTGTAACTATGTTTAGAAGAGTCATGTTCTTCCTTTCAGCCACCCCATTTTGTTGGAGAGTTTTGGGGGCTAAAAACTCATTTTTCACTTCAAACTCTTCACACCAACTTGAGAATTTGTGATTCTTAAAATTTCTTCCATGGTCACTTTAGAGTCTCTTGATAGTTAGATCTTTCTCAACTTGAATTCGTTTACAAATGTTAAGAAATTCATTAAAGGCTTCGGATTTCTCTCTTAGGAGTGCTACCCAAGTGTACCTTGAGAAATCATCGACCACGACCATGAAATACTTCTTCCCATCTAGACTCTTGGTTCTAGTTGGATTGGCCAAATCCATGTGAAGAAGTTCTAAGGGGTCTAGTAGTCCTAGTGGATATAACTTTCTTGTATGAGACTCTAGTTTGCTTTCCCATTTAACACTCTTGCATATTGGGTTGTCAACCTTGCTTAGCTTAGGAAGGTCCTTGACTATTCCTTTCTTGCTAAGTCTTGCAAGATCCCTAATGTTGAGATATCCTAATCTTTAATGCCAAAGATTGGTCTCATCATTTTCAGTCAAAAGACAAGTGTCCTCTTGTTGGGAATAAGGACCAACGACATAGCAATTGTCACTTGTCCTTACTCCTTCGGCTAGGAAGTTGTACTCTCCATGATCCTTGATCACACATCCACCTTTGCCAAATTGCACTTGGAAGCCTTTATCGCATATTTGACTAATGCTAATCAAATTGTGTTTAAGGCCTTATACATAGAGAGCTTCAGTGAGTTGAGGAATGCCAGGGGCTACAAGGGTTCCTACCTTAAGAATTTTGGTGGTGTTTTCATCACCAAAAGTAACATATCCACCTTATGCTTCCTCTAGCTTGGTAAATAACTCTCTCTCACCAAACATGTGCCTAGAGCACCCACATCAAGGGGCCACCTTGATGAGCTTTCATCTCTTAATGCGGTATAGATGACCAAGCACTTTGGATCATCCTTTCTAACCCAAACTCTCTTAACCTTAGGAGGTTGAGAGACTTGCCTATTGGCACTTTGTTAGGCTAGGTCCTTCTTTCTTTGAAGGTGTCTATTTTCAATGTTGTGAAAATAGTTTCTTTTCTTAACATTCTTTCCATTTGGTGCTTTCTTTGTTTGTATTCTTTGGAACTTAATGTCATTAGCCCTTTTTCTACGATCCATTTTTATATGCTCTTCCAAGCCACAATAGTAGAAAAAGAAAGTGGGCCTACTTGGTGCATAGGATTGTATTGACCTCCTTCTTAATGGTTCATTGTAGAAGGGTTGAGGGCCTCTTCTAGGATTCCCATTTCGACTAGATTGCACCCTAGTCTTTCTAGAAATGGAGGTTTTTCCTTAAGCTCTTCCATAAGTAGAAGTCCTTTTTGTTTGATATTTATTCCATGCCTCGTTAGCATAAGAATATGGTTTGTTCATTCCTTGAGCTCCTCTAGAGGAAGATGCTTGGTTGGCTTAAGGTTTACTCCCAACCACTTGTGCATAGGATCTTGATTGGGATTGCATAGACCTTTCTCAATCTCTACCTTATCTCATAGGTGTTTTATCTTTGATTGAGGTAGATGTGTTATTCTCAACCTTATTAGACCTTTTGATAGGTCTAGGAGGTTCCACGTTTTCTTTTCCCTTGTGAGAGGGTTGTGGAGGTGGTTGAGTAGATCTCTTGGCTTTCACAAAGCCACTCTTGGGTTTTTGAGTTTAGGTGGAGGCTATGACCTCGGAATAACCAAGTTTGGTCATCTGGACATCATCATTCGAGAGGGGTTCGGGTTCCCCAGCCCACCCATGGTTTCTGGGCCCACTCTTCGGCGTGTGATGCTAGTGTGTGAAAGGTCACTAACCCTTTTACAAGAGGGTTAGGCTTTTCTTGGAGTCGCCACCAACTCGGGGTTAACCAATGAAGTTGGACATCGGTTCTCTTCTTTGGGTAAAGAGGAAAAATCTAGACCCGGAGGTCTAGGGGTTTGACTCTTAGTACTGGTCTGAGTTCCTGAGATTAAGGGTAAGTTGTTTAGTTGCATTTGGGGAAAGTGTTAGGTACCCCAAATACCCGCCTTTTTAGTGTAGCTTCTCTCATTCATACAAGTTTTTAATTATGCTAAAGTTCATACTTGTTAAATGTATAATTATTGGTCTTGGACCACCCCCATAGTGTGATCATTACAGTTGGACCTGAGACATAGTCTCAAGCTGCCTACATACCCGATCTTGTGGTTTATGTGTTCCTAAGGTTTTGTCGGGATCAAACTATATGTAGTTCTAGGTTTTTGTTATGTGTACCAATCTCAATAGTCAAGTACATCTGACTGTGAGAGTGATGTAGGGTAGATTCATTTTGGATTGTTTGTATCCTTATAAAGTACTCTGTGTTACTGCAAAATGTAGACAAATTAGCTAAATGGGGGCCAAGACTATATTGTACCAATGTGCATAGTTTTGAGAACCTAACTGGGCTATGGCCAAGTCTTAGAGTCTTTGGGTCACAAACCACTATGATATGACCCTAAGGTAAGGTGAAGACTGTAAAAGGTCAAGACAAGTTGAAATCTAGTGAGAGAGTAGGTTGACTCGACCTGGTCGCGCTGACGTAACAGCCACTACTCAAGTGTTGTCTCCTAGGTAAAGTTCGGGTATCTGATACACTTGGAAATTATAAGTGTATGATCAACCGTACATGATAATTGGGAAAGCTGAAAGAAGTATTTATAATGAAGGGATTCCTAGATCATGTCTATTGAATGGATTGGTTTGAAGCTGGGTTTCATTTGACCTTCACAGGCCCAACACCTAAAATTCATCTTGACGCCTGTAAATAGGGCCCACAGAGGTGCCTAAGTATGTGGATGAATTTCAAGATGTTAGTCGCTTGTGTATAGGCTTTAGAGAATGTCAGGGTTCACTGGGGTGGGTCCCAAATCCCAATACCTAAATTTCTCCAATGCCTACATTTCCTGTCAACACCTGAACTTTAATTGAATAAAAATCAGGTGTTGAGTTTAGACACTCTGTACTTCAAAGGGCATATCTCTCTCTACAAAATTCTAAATTGAACGTGGTCGATCAATTTGGAAAGCTAAGAGAGAGATCTTTCCAATCATATATGATAAGCCTATACTTTTCTAACGCTTGGTTTTCAAACTAACACATATTTATGCTATCAATGCCTATTTTTTAATTCATTAAAAAATAGGCATTGGATTAAACAGTCTGTGTTCGGAGGGCATATCTCTCTCCAAAAAATTCTGATTTGAGCATGACTGGTTAATTGGGAAAGCGGAGAGAGAGATCTTTCCAACCATATATAATAAATCTATACTTTTTTAATGCCTGATTATCCCATACGCTAGTTTTTTATCAATGCCTATTTTTAACAGATTAAAAAAATAGGCATTGGGTTGAACAGTCTGTGTTCCGGAGGGCATATCTCTATCCAGCAAATTCTTATTTGAGTGTGGTTAGTCAATTTGAAAAGCTGAGAAAGAGATATTTCCAACCATATATAATAAGCCTATATTTTTCTAACGCCTGATTATCCCATATGCCAGTTTTTTGTCAACACCTATTTTTTAACAGAATAAAAAACAGACATTGGGCATGGACAACCCGCACTCCCGAGGGCATATCTCTCTCCAGAAAATTTTAATTTAAGCATGGCTGGTCAATTTAGGAAGATAAGAGAGATATTTTCAATCATATATAATAAGCCTCTACTTGGTTTGACACCTGTTTTCCAAACTGACGCTTATTTCTCAACGCCTATTTTTTAATTCCCTTAAAAAACAGGCGTTAGGCCTGGGACCAAAATCCAACAACATGATTTTGGCCATTTGAACCCTTTAGAGGTGTGGAAAAATTCTAAAATTTGGTATGCTAGTAGGTAGTACATATATGAAAAACATATAAAAAATTTGTCTCAATATCATGCTTAAAAAATTCACAATAAAATCAGCAAATATTCCCCAAAACTAGTTCTCAAAAGACCCATTTTTTTGGGTCTATTTAGGGGGCCATCTCAAGGCCTTCCACAACTTTAAAAATAATAAAATTAATTACAGAGCAACCTACATGTGTCTAGTATAACATAGTAAAAATTGGGGTCAAACAATATCTACAAAATTCACACAAAAATCAGCACTAAAACTAGTTGAAAATAAGATGAAGTAGAGGCTGTTGAGCCTGTACAAGCAGCCTCTACCTTGTACCCGAATTGGAGCAATGCTCCAGCATGAATTGGACAGCATAATAGTTGCTAAATGATCATAATTAAGGGATAGAACCTAAATTTGGCTAGGGTTAGACTTACCTTGCCAAGGGTTGGGGGTGAGCTACACTTTTCCTCTTCTTCTTCCTCTTCTTCTTCTTTGATTTAAGGTTTATGGCTGCCAACCCTCTTCATCAATAAATTGGGGCCATTTATAGCCCCAATTTGGTTGAATGAATGGTTAAATTAGAGATAGGGATCAGTAGGATGGAGGGTGAGGATCATCCTTATCCTAATCTAAGTGTAGGGCTAGGATTAGATTTAAGTGTGTGGTTGGGATCTAATTGGAAGGAGAGACATGGATGGGTTACATGGCTGGTCTAAGGGCTAGATTAGGCTTGAGCTAATCTAGTGAATGGTTAGATGGGGGGGTGTACTAATGAGATTGGATAGGGGGAGCAATGGAGGTGCCATGGAAGATGCCATTCGGCAAAACCCCATTGGGTGCAAACCTAAAGGGTAGATCTTAGGATGCTTAATGGGGGGTTCAAGGGGGTTCACTAGGGATTTGAAATCCATATAGGGGATCCTAGGGTGGAGGGTGAGAGAGAGAATTAGAACATTCTAATCCAAGAGTTGTGCATGATTAGCTAAAGATGAGAATGCATTAAATGCAAAATATCTCACTTTAGCTAATCTTGAATAATATCTGGATTTTTGACTTTTTTGAACCCTATTGCTGTAGTCACTCCTTGTGGGCTCTTGTGTTTAGAAGTTGGCCTAGTAAGTGTCAATTTTAGAAGTTACAGATTCTTCGGTCGTCCTAGTCTAGTCAAAACCAAATTACGAAAAGGGTAAGGGGGTAAAATTAAGGTTTTTTTGCTAAAAAAGCTCTTAAATGTAAATTGGAATGGTAAGATGGTCAAATTGATCATAGGGTGACCTAGGGATAGATGCTCCCAGGTCCAGGTGATCCATAGCCTCTGACTGTGTAGGATTACGGTATCCGAGCAGGAAATTAGGTCAAAAACCATTTTTCGAATGGTTTGACAAAATTGTATAGGGGATGCTACTGGTTATTCTGTAAAATGCTATATCAGGCCATATTTGGAGGATTTAAAGTTTGAGGAGCCTTGAAGCCATAGAAGCTGACAGATTGGTTACTGGATTCCTAGGCAGTCGTCGAGGGTTTTTCAAAGCAAGGTCGCTTGATTGAATTAGGCTTTTGTAGCTGCCTAAAGCTGAGTGGAATTGAATGGCTAATCATTCCCTAAATCAGGGCTTCATGAAATGCTTTATTAAGGATAGGGAAGATTCTGAGAAAATGGCTCTGACCTTGTTGCATTCTGAGTCCATCAGAACTTTTAAGAGCATTTCACATGCCAAATATAGATAAAACTCGCTTTTTCTGGGTTTGGGTAGAAATGATTGCTTGGGCCATGGATTTTTTGTAAATTAGCATGGATTTGATAGTCTCACGGCTCTGAATTTATTATGGTGTGGCCATTGACTATTTGAATTTCTAATTTCAGGTGCACTCCTGGGAGTCGTTCGAGCACTTGATTTTTAGACCTGATTTTTCATGCTTTTTAGAGTATTTGAAGGAATCTTGGTGGATGGATTTTACGAAAGCCCTGGCTCTTTAGACAACTTTTTGAAGGCCTCGCGATTCTAAAGAAATGGACACCGGCTGATCCTGATTTGGAGACTTGGAGAGCATTCTGGCTCAAAAAGGGTAAAAAGTAGAAAAATAGCCTTTTGACCCTTTGGGGGAAGATTTAAGATTTTATAGAGGTTCGAGACTTCAAAATTTTTATCTCAGACCTGGAGATTTGAAGCTAAGGCTGAGACCGAGGTACGGCCACTGGCTTTTCTAGATTCAGAGATCTAATGAATCTCTAGGGGTTTTTACAAGGGTCATTTCTCGAGCAGTGTCTGACTTATGGTGAATCCTTTGGAGAGTAGAGGCTTAGGGGTGCACAAGATCTAAAATTACATCATTTAGACCACAGATGAGGCTTTAGGGGTCCTTTGAGGGTGTAACGGTCATTCTTTGAGTAGAAAGGGTAAAATAGTAATTTTTTGCATGCGGGTCAAAAAATATGAAAATATGAATTCTTTTTCTGTGATGCTTCATGACAAGAAAGCTTATGTAGGCAAAAAAATTCAGTGATCTGGATGATAGATAGTGAGTATTGAGCCTTTGAAGGTAGAAGGGCAACACGGTAATTTTTCTAATTGTGATGCTTTAATGCAAAAAGGCTTATAGGAGGTGGAAAACTTACTAGTGACATGAATGGTGTTATAAGATGTGGACCCTCAAAGTCCTATTGGTGCTTTTGAGAGAGATTAGGGTTTGTCCAGTAATGGTGCTTTTTAGGCTATAATAAGGTTCTTTGACTGATTCATTCATGACTGGAACATCAGAAAAGACTTCTTCAGGAATGCCTAACCTCTTAGAGTCCAGGTTTGCTCTTCCTAAGCTAAGGGTGCTTAAGGTTTTGGTGTCTAAAAACTGTTATGATGTCCTTATGCCATCACATGACCCGAGTCAAAATTTGGGTGCTGACAATGGTGAGATTGAGGAGAAGGTTCTTGTATCAACTAGAGGGGTTTTTCATCTCAGGAAAGGAAGACTATGTTTGTTTATTTGAAAAGTCTTTGTATGACTTAAAATAATCGTCTAGATAGTGGTATAAGTAGTTTGATACTTTTATTCTTGCACATGACTTTTTTAGAAGTTAGTATGATGTTGTGTTTACTTTAGACAGTTTCTAGATAGTTCTTTTGTTTACTTGTTAATATATGTTGATGACATGCTTATTGTTGCTAAAGTTATGTCTAAAATCAATAAGTTGAAGGCTCAACTTAGTGGTGAGTTTGAGATTAAAGATTTAGGGCAGGAAATAAGATTTTGGGCATGGAGATTCATAGGGATAGGAAAGTAGGAAAGTTGTTCTTGTCTCAAAAGAACTATTTTAAGATAATACTTGAACACTTTAGAATGTAGAATTCTAAACCCATGAGTACTCTATTTGCAAATTACTTTAAACATTCTGAAAACTTATCACCACAAACTGAGGAGGAGAATGTGTACATATCTCATGTTTTGTATGCTAGTGTAATTGGGAGCCTCATGTGTGGTTTGGTTTGCACTCATTCTAAAATTTCACATGTTAATGTTGTGAGCAGGAGGTATATGGAATGTCCAGTGAAAGCACATTGGTAGGTAGTGAAATTGATACTTCGGTATTTAAAAGGTACTATAGATGTTGAGCTAGTATTTGACCAAATAGGTAGATTTGATGGTTGTGCAGTTAGATTAGTAGATTCTGATTATGCAGGTGATCATGACAAGAGGAGATCTTTGACAGGTTATGTCTTCACTCTCTAATTATGTAGTGAATTAGAAAGCAACATTACAAGTTACAACTGTTTTGTTAACTACTGAGACAGAGTACATGACAATGACTAAGGTAGTGAATGAGGCTATATGGTTGAGAGGCTTACTTGGTTAGCTAGGCCTAGAGTAGGGTTTGATTGTTGTGCATTGTGACAGTCAAAGCACTATATATCAGACCAAAAATCAGATGTATTATGAGAGGTTTAAGCATAATGACAACAAATATTACTTTATAAGTGAAATCTTCTAACACCAGAGTATCCCATGACACCTCATATAATGACATCCAAGTATCCCATGATACTACTGCTAATGTGGCAAGACAAGTCATTAGTTCAACAAGGTTCTAGAACTCTTCTTAGTTAACAATTTTGGGGTAACTTCTAAGGCACACTTATACTGATTTAGTGTGAATTAGACTTTGAACCATATGTCATTGGAAAGCTCTATGAGTTTAGTTTCCAATGCCTTAAATGGTGTGCAAATTAGATTTTTCTAGAGGAAGTTATGGCTATTTTATTAAAAGGTGTCTATGCTGACTATGGTCAACCCAAGACTGCAAGTTTTGAGTTTTCTTGTAATTTTTCTCATTCCAAAGTTTTTCTTTATGTTCTAGAAAGACGTATTTCAAGTTTAAGGTCACATATCTTAATTATTTGAGTTTTGGAATTGTATTTTTGATATCTTGAAAATGTAAGAAGTTATTGGGAGTCTTTACTCATACTTGAAGGTTTGTTCCAAGTTTATGCCTATATAAAACCATGGTTATGTATGGTTTTTGCAAAGAATTTTGACTTTTTTTTTATTACAATTAGCCTTTGGCTTTTGAAGAAGGATTTCTTCTACAACTCTTATCCTCTTAGTGGATTGCGTTTGATGGCAAGTTTGTTCTGTATCTCTTGGTGCTTTCCTTATTAGAGTAGTGATAGTTGTTTCTCTTTGGTTGCTCCTTGAGTGGTGAGCTTATCTATCTTGCTCTATATCCTTCGGTGGATTCCCTGGGTGGTGTGTTTTTCTATCACTTCTACGTGTCTTTTTATTCTACTTGGTATCATCATCTTGCAAGGTCAAATTGTTGTTAAGATTGGTACAAATGATAATCTAATAGACATTCAGGTTTTAGCATTGCTTAGACTTGATTGGTGTTTGCAGTATTTAGAGTTCTCCTTTGGGGTTGTGAGGGAGAAGATGTGAGTAGAGTTTTCTATACCATGTAGCCTTGGTTAGAATTCAAGTCAAGGTGGAGATTTGTTGAGTTAGTGATTTGGATTCACTTGTCTCTTGGCCAAGAGCATGATTTGATTTCACACGGAACATGCATCTTTAGAAAGTTTTGTTATTTTGGGTTTTAAACCCACTTTGGAAAGTAGGGTTTCATGTGAGTGTGAGTGGACTTATTCTCTTAAGCATGAAACAAGGTTTTGGAAGAGAAGGCAGTCACATTGCTCATTGTAACCTCTTTTTTGCTCATAGTGAAAGCTCTCTCATTGTTTTCACCCGTGGACATAGGCTTCAAGCCAAACCACGCTAAATCATCTTCTTCTTTGTGTGGTTGTTGTTTTTATTATTTTTTCTTTTCTATTTTGTTGCATACAACCCCAAGTTTCTATATTTCCACACAACAATCGTATATGACTTTTTAGTAATATAATTATTTAAATTATAACATATGCTTATATTTTTTATCATATAATGTTCAAAGATGAATATTTTTTGTGAAGAAATATCTAAAGAAAATTTAACATCTAGTAGCTGTAAGCCTATATCAACTAATAAAATTCCATATCTAAACAACAATATTTATTAGAAGATGGATTGTAAAGTGGTGGTTGATATGCTCAATTTATTTTGAGGTTAACGTGTCAGTATAACATTAACCAACATACCCAATATGGCATATTAGTGAATATTCAGTTGAAGAAGACACTTGGGATGAGCTCCTATGTACACCCTGTGTTGGATGACTGTGGGCCTCGATTTTCGCACGATGGGTAAATCCCTTTGAAAAGAGACTTATCTATCGCGAGAAATATCCCACGTGATTTGGAGTCACCACTAGTCTTTTTAATGATGTAACTAGACATCAGTTTTGAAAACAAAACAAGTTTAAGTTTTGAAAAGGGTTTGAAATGTCTGACTCCATACTTAAACTGGTTAACTCCCAAAGATTCTAAGGTAAGTTATTCGTTTATGAGTTAGGGAAGGTGTTAGGCACCACACCTCATCTACTCTCGCAGTTACCTACTTTAAACTCGTTACAGTCTAGTGGTCAACTTGATTCATCTCACCCATTGTCTTTTATCTCTTTTTATTGAGATTAAATAAGGAATCCACATGCCATTTCTATCAAAATTTTGGTAGCATAACGGCTGTAATATGGACCCCTAGGGATGAATAGTGATCCCCATATCACTTTCTTCAATCACTTGATAGTCCATGATAAACAAAGACACTCCAAATATATTAATCATCCACAATACACCATCGTTGTCCACCTGACAACTCCATATCCCTCATCTCAATTCATCATTTGTACATACATTAAATGGTCTACCAAGTTTTGTGATATTGAATATTATTACATGAGTCAACAAAGTCCATGAATTAACTATGCACTAACTTCTAATCAAATGAACTAAGTTACTTTACGTGAGTTTGAGGATCTAAAATACGCATTTTATCTACTCACATTGCAGTTGCATTGTCATTCCATAGCCAAGCCTTCCAGATATCTCCTGCATATAACATGGTTTTTTAAAAAATACTCTATTAAATAAATGGAAGTAAAATAAGAGGATTAAGTTGATGACCATACCTCTTTTGATGCTTTCCCATGTAACCTCTTAAAAAGATCAATGTTAGCTCAACCACATAAACAATGGTAAATCAATAAACATACTTTACAAGTGGCATTTAACATGAAGTGTACCTAATCTAGATAAATCAATGAATCTAGAACAATTCCATATAGCATTCCTTTCACACGTGATCAACTTGTAACCAAATATAGCATATCCGAATATGTAGTTATCTCTTTGTATACACCTAAAAGGTAACATGGACGTAATCATTTACTAAATATGAACTTGAATCACCTAAAGCTTACAAATCCAACATCATCACAAGTTCCTAATTTTCTTCCCAAACTTGTCATAAGTATATATACAAACTTCACACCCAACTAGACCCCTTACACTGCATCGATTGAATTGTCATCCCTCCACTTAGGGTTGCAAACATTGTCCATAATGATCTAACACAACTTTGGTATACTACGAGAGACCAAAACACCTTATTTGACTGATGGTAGCTACATAAAAAATCCCTTAACTAAATAAATTATGGTATGACCAATGGAATCTTAACTGGATGGTTCAAAATAGAGAAATGTATGCCGTCCTTTTATATTTTTAGTGACATTTCAGAAGATAACTTTCACACCCACCGTATGATGAAGGAAGCAACTCATTCATGAAATAAATCCCCTGATTTATTATTTTGAAAATTTACTCACTTCTAAACAACTTGAATAATGTAGAAAACTTCTTAAACATACTTACTTTCGAAATGAATCATAAATATAAAGACAAATGAGAAATAAAAAGATCGTATGACTTATCAAGAATTAAGAGATAGGGATTGTTCAAACAAGAAAGCGAAAGGGTCACCCCTTTTTATCTTAAAAAAAAATACATCCCTTATTCAAATCCACCAAATCAAACCCTCAGCCAGACTTCCAAACAGCCATGCAACATTGATTTAAAACTTCATTTTTTTTTATATCCGAAGTTGGAGAATAATCAAGTCAATTAAAGCAGTACGAGCAATACCTTGGTTATTTTTTAGTTTATCAACACAAATGAACTAAGGTGGGGAAAAAGGGTATTTTCGAATTAAAGAACAATAACAACAGTAAAATAAAATAAGAAATGATAAAAATGCATGAATAGGTTTATGCAAATTTCCATTGTGGCTTTTCTTGAGATTTCAATAAGCTTTTCATCTAGTTGTGGGCTTACCTTTACCAGATAATTAATATGCAAAACAAGAGCCCCACAAACAGTAAAAAACTATTTACAAAAATAGAAACCCATCTCGGTTCATAGGGTCACTTCTTATACCTACAAACTAATATGAAATGAATGTATTTACTATTTTTTTTTTATAAATGAAAATTAACAGCATATAAAACCAAAGAATCTCTTAAACCTAACATTATACTTAGAAAAAGAATTCCAAAGAAGGAACAAACCAAACGAAGTGGAAGTCCAACACAAGAAACATGTGCCACCTCATCTAGATATTTCGAACTCCATGACATTAAGAGAATCTCAAGTAGTGTCAACACAAAATAAATCAGGGTTGAAGTATATATACAAAAAAAAAAAAAAAAAAATTGGGAATAAACATGGCATGGAAAAAGTGTGGCACATGGATGAGCCATCCTAGCCTCAATACTATTGAAAATGAAAGTTAACCCGCAACATTGGTTCCTCACCATAGCATTTTTCAAACACTAAAAAGAATAAAAATTCACACCTTTTGCTGAAGACACAACCACTTCATTTTTTAGCCAAAGTAAAGCTCTAGATAGCATCATCCCCAAGCAATGAAAATTATTCTAAACCAGCATGATCGATCATCATACAAAAGTGTTGGAAGGGTTAAACACTCATACTGTAGGTCTAAACTACCCCCGTATATCATTGCTACTGAAACTCCAAATTTTTAGGCCGTTAACATACAAACCACCAAGTCAAAATAGATTATTATGAGAAGAAAAGATGAAGAAAAAAAATGTCTCAAAGAGCATAAAAGCACCCACGCCTTTACCTTTAGGTAGCAAGGCAGAGCCTGAAGTGGAGAGTGAATGTGGAATCTGAAAAAAGGGTTTGCTGAACTACATGTGGAACTAAATCTCAGCTATTGGCCTGGGGTTTGAAAACATGAATGAGAGCTAAAGCAGTGTTGGGGCTCAACTATGGGAGCAAAAGAGAATGGTAGAGGGAGAGCCGTGAGTTTAGGATTTAGAAAATGGAGGCCTCTGATAAAACCAAAGTGGAAGACGAAAGAGGGGTCGGATGGCTTCTCTATGATTAAGGTTTTTTCTCTCCTCAACAAGTTCAGTCTTCCAAGCCCTAAAAAATCTCCCCCCTCCCCCACATTGCTGAACCAACCCCCCCTTTTCCTTTGCATTTGTTGGGGCTGTTTATAGACGAGAACGTGATCAAAACAGGGGTGGTCTTCGATGCTATTCTGTGTGGTCGCTATCAGCTTAGCTTGGGTGCTGCCGAGACATGGGGCTCAATGGGCTTTCACAACAATGGAAAAAAAAAAACAAAACTCAAGATAATTACAGGGTAAGGGGGCTCAGACAGGGTGTGTTAGAGAGAGAGAAAGTAGAAGGCTTGCAGACATTAGAGCGAAAAAGGGGGACTCGGGACCTAGGTTTCTCGCCTGTGAGCAAAGGGCCAATCACCCCTAATCTCCCTCGCAGAAGAGATGAATCCCTGTTTTTTTTTTTTTTTTTTTGGGTTCTGGAGCTTTCATGAAAAAGGTCTCGTTTGGGTGGGCCAATTTAGGTAAGCTAATATCAGGTTCATTGGTTCGGGTTTTAGGTAGGGACGGCTCAGGTTCTTAAACTGGGTTGATTCAGGTAAGGGTTAATGTATAGCAAATAAATAAAAAATAAAAATAAAAATAAATAACAAAGAAAAATACATAATATTAAAATATTTTTTAAATAATAATAATAAAAAAGAAAATTAAGTGTAGAGTACATATATATATATATATATATATATAATAGATATGTTGACTAGACCAAATGATAGGGGTTGGCTTGATTGGTTCTTGGTGGATTGCAGAAAATAGGTGATGACTGCTTTGCCCATCTGTTGACCTGAAGAGAAGTGCCAGAACTGGGAGTCGCGCCAAAATTAGGTGCTTATAGTGGCAGAATCACAACCACCTTGGTGGGAGTAATAAGAAGGTAGATGTTGGCCATTTCAATTGTTGCCCACATGATGACCTTAATAGCATGGTTTGTAGTCTTTATTTTTGCCATTAAAATGATTTTTTTTTCTTGTGTGAGTGTGTGTGGGTGGGTAATGTGCAATTATTTAAGATTGAAATCTGCAGTATGTACAACCAATACCTTCTTCCACAAGGGTACTGGCAGTGTGAGGAGGGAGAGAAGAATCATACAAAAATAGAGACTCAACAACAAAATACAAAATGTAGCAAGAAAGTCAATCTCTTTGTTTCCATGGGTTTAAATCCTCTTGATGTATTTGTGTCTTGTTTCTCAACCGTTGAAGTGGTGATATATATATATATATATAAACTAATTAGAATTGACCTTTCTTTGTACATCAAGGAGTACGGATGTGAGAATGACTCGTTAATGAGATAGTTTCTTATGAGAAAATGGATGTTTTTGGTCTTTATTCTCTGGGTTCTCTCTTTTAATAAAACAAATAAAAATAAAAAAACTTCTTCATAGTGAAAAACTATGGTCTTTTTTAGGTTGTGAGATAAGGTGAAAAGGGTATTCTTCATTGTCTCGATTTTCTACTATTATTTATAATTCTCTACTTTATAGTGAAGAACAGACAACGCTCGTTGATGTAGTTCAAAGAGTTAAAACCACATAAAAATTCATTGTCTTATGTTTGTTGATTTCTTTGTTACTGAGTTATTGTTTATTCCATTGATCATGAGTGATTTTGACCCTTATTCCATTACGTGGAAGATCAAGGTTGTTTCCACTCAACCAATTATTGGCAGTAAAGGTTGTACTTCATGTTTAGGAGGAAGAAGAAGAGAAATGGTGAGAAATTTTAATTTGTAGGGTGAATTTCTAAAGTTTATGGGTTAATTCGGGATGAAAATAAAGAATTTCATTGGTCAATTTTCAATAGAGAAATTTGTTGGAAGAAGAAGTAGTTTCACTGTTTGAGAAAGAGGGTGAAGTATTTATTAATACAATAATGTTTCAACAAAGGCATTGTAGGAAATGAAAGACAAGTTCATTGAAATATGTAGAGGATGACGAATGGTAAGACATAAAAATGAGGGCGATCATTACAATTCGTCTTTATCTTATGGATAACATGTTAATTAATGTTAAAGATGAAGATTTAATACCACCAGAGTTATAAGATAATATGGAGAAATTCTACTAGGGAAAAAAAATCTCACATTAAGGTATATTTGAGGCAACATTTGTACAGATTGAAGGTGGTGAAATTTGTGAATTTGGTCAAGTACTTAAATTGTTTAATCAACCGTTGGTTTAAATGCACAAAATTGATAATAAGGTGAAAGAAGAAAAGAATGCCCTATTGTTTTTTATCTCATCTAACAACTTTAACACGTCAATGATCGGAAAAATAAAACAAAATAAAGTTATAACATAAAGGATTTTTAGTGAATTGTAACAATGAATTTTTCTTTTTCACCATTCTAATGCTTTTAGTGAGCATGGATGTATCCAAGATTTTATATTCAAATTTCACTAGGACATGGATGGAGCACTTAAGGTGTGTATTGCAGCATCCTCGGTCCCATCTCCTGCATGCCCACTCTTCCCCTTGTAAATATTCAATTGCTAAGTGAGTTGTTCAATCATCGAAGGAAGAAACAACATAGGACACTTAGAAAAACAGCAAGAGGTTGGATATAAAGGGTTGAATTTGTTTGGGAGTTATAACAATAATTAATAGAGTAATATATAACTGCATGAACAAAAAACACAGGTTTTTTGGCTTTTTGTAGGCCATTTTCTTTTCTTTTCTTTTTTTTTTTGTCTTATATGATATTTTGCTCTAGTGCTTGCAGTGATTATTAAGGAAGCTTATTAACAAGAGGTACTTGTGCCAGGGGAAGGGGCGGCGCGTACTTAATAATTAGACCGGATCCTTTCCAGCCACTTATGATCTGTTAATGTCCTCTCTAACAGGTGGCAGGACACTATTAGAGGAAAAAAAATACAATTTTTGAAAAATGCAATTCACTTTTTCTCCCCCAATCATCTCCAGCCATCAATTAGACAGGACCTTAACAGGTCATAGGCCGGCACGAGAAGATCCTTTGCGCTTAATAAAAGGGCAAACCATGTGACCCTTCAACGCCATTGAAAGCTTTGGAGAACGAGCTCAATCTCAAGATATCAACATACATCACAATATTCAATGAGGCCAAATTCATGACTAGACAGAGCATTCTAAGGACTAAAATAAATACAAGGAAAATGTAATAGGTGGGGAAAAACAAAAGTATAATGGTGAGCTTCTACTTGTCATAGTCATTGGCAGAAGGGGGCTGGGCCCTTCTACGAGCCTCCACTACCTTTTAGTGTAATGTAAAATGTAAAATGTGTGTATATATATCTTAACAACCCGGCTTTGAATATCTACGCTTGAATTGAATTGCATTTTGTGGCCTAAGAAGAGGAGAATGGCTGCTTTGAGGTTGTGTTTATGCCTTATCTTGGTCTTGCTTTCGGGTGTGAGGTCTGAATCTCGCCCCCTCCATCCATTTCCAAAGGAGAGGAAGGGTACTGAATCGTATTCAGCATTGGTAGAGGGTGCCAGACAAGCATTCAAGGTGGGTTGGGTGAAAGAGAAGACCATTGGAAACCTGTACGAAATCAAGCGAGAGAGTCCCGGAGGACCTGACCCACAACATCACTAAACAAATCTTTGATAAGGAACTTGTAACGAAATTTCAGTGTTTGGAATCTTTTCTTCTTCCTCTTTCTTTTTGGGGGGGTTCGTCTGCTGCATACAAACACTGTATTCGTGGTGCTTCTACATATACATGAATGAATAAAAGATATTTTGGAGGCTAGAATAAACAACAACAAAAATGGTAACCTAAGGATGTTAGCCTTTTTTTTGGTTCCTTCTTTTAAGAGATAGTGAGAATTCTCCATTGGAGTTTTAAAACACTGAAGTGCTTTGATTTTTATACTGTAAGGACAGATTTAGGAGCTCTAGAGAAAAGGTCACTGCAACATAGTTTAGAAGTAAGCCTTGAGACTTATACTTTCTGGATTCTATGCTCAAACCGAATAACATTCGAAGAATAATCTACTCAAAAGAAATTAGAGTGCAAATATAAAAACATTTCGAGTTAGTGGTAAATTATTTTATCTAATCCTACTTACCTGTGAGCCATCAATTCTTATCGCTATGAAGTACAATCATAATTGAGTGGGCCATAACCTGACCTTTGGTGGATGCGAAGCGCCAATGTGTCCAAGTCAACGCGGTTATCTAATTGCACAAAAATTGGCTTTAATGGGGCTCTGGATCCAATTTTACCAGTTCCAGTTTAGGTTGGGATGATGACCCATTAGATTTAGTATCGGGTTGGCTTAGGTCCAAACCCATCCATCAATTTTCTATTGACACAGGTTGGCAGCTTATTGATTTGATCAGTGGCTTAGTGTGTCAATGAGCAATCAGGCTAGATTCAAAATTTGTTCAGAAGATGATCAGGCTATCGGCTCAGGTTGGATCCATTCACAACCCATTATTTTCCGGTTCTGTTTTTTTTTTCTTTGGATAGCCCAACTGAGATGGTTTCAGTTAGATCTAGATTGAGTCCAGATTCCCAGAATCCTTACCCAAATCAAACGGAATAAGAAAAAGAAACAAGAAAGAACAATCACACAGTACATAAGAATTTATGTAGTTATGATGATTAACCTGAGCTCAAATCAACCAACCTGGCTTCAAAAAGATCAATTGAGAGCCCATTAACCCAAAACCAGACTCTTCCATGTTTCCAAGTTGGGTTATTCTTTTCAATCCAATTGGTAATCGGATCAGGGTTGGCTTGAGAGTTTAGCCATTACCCTCGGTGGTTAACCTAACCCAACCAACTGCCACCCTTAGACTCAGCATGGTGGCTACGCTAGGCTGAATTTGGTCTGGTCCAAACCCAGCCAGTTGACCACCTTACTCCTCACTAAATTTAGTACTTGAAATTGCTCTAATGCCCTTGAACGTAAGTGATTATCTTTCACCAAAATAATGGTGCAGTCATGGTTAAAGTTCCTGTGTTAACTGAAGAAATAATAAATAGAATTAAGCAATTAATGCGTAAAAAATGATGGAAGGTAGTGATAAAAGCGGTCGCATCTAAAAATAGGCTTGAAAAGCATATGATAAAGAGCCTAACAGTAAACTATACAAAAAGGATGGAAGTGATTAAACCAAGAGGGACCCATTCATAGCAAGTTTTGCCCAAGAGATCAACAATGCTAATGATTAATTATTAGATAAACTCAGCCCTTTGAGTTACCTTTTTTTTGGGTAACCTGATAATTTTCATTAGAAGGCAGAAAGATTTACATTAACAAACAAACAAAAGCGAATCTAGTAACAAGCTTTGCAATGATAATGCGGTCAAAAAGGACCTTCAAGAAGGCAGAAAGATTTACATTAAGACCAACTTTTAGGCCCGAAGTTTTATTTGAACTGAGTTTGGGCAAAAAGGACCTTTAAGAACCACTATACCCGTGCTATCCGATAATGAGGCTCCAAGGCCATTTTGTACACAGCATCCACATTAATCTTAAAGAAGTCATCTGGAGGGGGTTTCCATTGGATTGATGGGAGAAGTGTGAAAAAAATATGTAAGGCTGTCAATTGGGCTAGACTGGCCCGAAGCTTGATGTGTCCAGCCCAAGCAATAGTTGGGCTGGGCCAATCTAATTTCAGGCTGGATTGAGATTAAGACCAACTTTTAGGCCCGAAGTTTTATTCGAACCGAGTTTGGGCAGGCTTCAAAGTTCAGCCCAAGGCCCAGGCTGACCCAACCTAAACTAGTTAGTAAGTAATGATTTTATTTATATGTTAATATTAGGTCTATATTTTTTTATTCTTTTCAAATCATTTATTTTTAACAAATTGACTATCATCAAATAGTTCAAGTGTCAACTATTCAAAAAAGCCCATATAATATGTATTTATGGGCAATTATGGGTCTAAAATCATCCCAGAAATTAATAAAAGAGTTTTAATTCCAAACTCGACCTGAAGCCCTTGTTTTAAAATAGGCTGAGTTTGGGTTGACCTCAGACCAGCTTAATGGGGCCTGATTGACAGCCCTACTGTGATGAGATAGAGACTCAAGTGGTTCCAATTCCTTGGCCATCTTGTGAGAGAGATACAATATCGACTAGTTCCAACTCCTTAGCCATCATGTGAGTGAGATACAACACAATTCATATAAATTAGAGACTAATTAAAAATGAAATCATTTATTTGTTTCTATATATGGATCAAGGCTATATTAGGGTTAATGATAATAATCTCTCCTTTTTTTCTTTTTTCTTTTTTTCTGAAGTGATGATGGATACACTCCTTGAACCAAACATAAAAAGATGTTGTCGTTGCCATGAAGTAAGAGGCACCACTCTCAATTCCTGCCAAGTAGACCTAACCCTCAAACATTTTAAAAGACAATGGCTCACCATTCCTGTTCCATATGATAGATTGGACACAACGGAGGGAATGGTAAACCAGGAGAGAGTCTTTGTATGCCTTCTATAAGAAATGCTTGATTTTGGGAGGAATAGGTAAATGCCATATGCATTTCCAAATATGACCACTTTGCAAAAATTGAATGCCTCCCATTGAGAGTATTCTCTGTATCCTGGTTTTGTCGAGAGTGAGCTTCATTTGTTGTTACCCCATAAGCAGATTTAACAGTAAAATCTCTTTTGAGTTTTCACACCAAATAAGTTGATTGTCTAGGAATGAAGAACATAGAGAATTTCTGATAATATGATGTAGAATACCCAAAGTGAAAAATTATGGAAGAATACCCAAAACAAATTTAAAAGAGTATAAAGATTGAATATTGAATTCAAGAATCTAGAAATTTAATTAAAATCAATTCAAATATTTAATGAAATAATGCAAGAATCCAATATTTCAATCAAAGAAAGTTGATATTATAAATTAGAAGTAAAGAAATTGAAAAGATAGAAGGAAAAAAAAGGAGGGAAAAAAAGGGAAGAATTGTTAAATAAAAGAAAAGAAGAAGAAGAAAGGCTCTAGGTGTGTTCGATTGGTGTGGGTGGAATTCTTCGGTTAGGGTTTTGAAAACTTCAAAAATCTTGGAATTGGGTGGGTAGAATTTGGGGAAAGATGTAAGTTGATGAAATAAATATTAGATTAGATAAGGTTTAGATGATGTAAAGATGTAAAATATTCAAAAGAGGGCTGCTGTAAAAAATTTCAAATTTCAAGAGCAATCATAAATTCAAGATTTAGGATTCTTGAATAAAGAAAATTACAATGTAAAAGCCTAAATTGTGAGCGAAAGGAAAAATAGTTCCTCATTCGCTACACTTAGTCCTAGTGAATGAAGAATCACCATCTCATTCACCTGAAAGCAAAGACTCTCAGATACTTGCCTTCGCCACCAAAAATGTGCGCGAATGTATTGTTTATGTTTGCTCACCGCAAAAACCAGAAACTGAAACTTGATGTTATCTTCTTCTAGGTTGATTATTTTGGATAACCACGATTCCTATAAGTTCCCTAACCACCTAGGAAACTAAAGAATATACATTCTCGCATAAAATAATCACCTATATCCTTGGGATAAGGATTGAAGAATCCCACTCCAACATTGAGAGATATAGTTCCCCTCTGCATAATTCTCAAAAAAGCCTCACTCTCATAATCCAATCAAGCTAATATATATCCCCTTGAAAGTCCACAGGTTCACCTCTCTTCCAAAATACGAAAAACAAGTCTCTATTATACCTTTGCAATTTTTCCAAGAAAGACACTACAGGAATCAGGTTGTAACTTAATAACAAATCAGGTTGTGGCTAGGTAAATTTGCTGATGTATGAGCAGTAAAGTTTGTAATCACCCATATCAAATAAAAGGAATATTATCTTCTTTTCTTCTCTTTCTCTTCTTTATGTTTATACAACTTCTTTTGATACAAATTGATAAACTTAAAGTTATTCAAAGATTTGTTGTATTAAACAACAGGAATCAATAAGTCCATTAGACTTGGATTATTAGTCCCCACCTATGAAAATAATAGACTAGCCCCTAAAACGGCTAAGTAATTTGTTCAATGAATTTTTCCACATAAAAATACAACTTGAAATTTGGTGTTACAAATTTCTGGCACGCCCGGTGGGACTATACTTTTCTCTCATCTCTCTTTAAGTTTTGCTATATTAATGAGTGTTTCCCTCTTTCATAGGTACCTCAATGGAGTTGTAACTATGGAACCCTCTACCAGTTCACCACGACAGCATGTAGCCACATTAAAAATGTGAGTTGAGGCTTTAGTCTCCCCACCACCATCTGTCCATGTGGTTGAGACTTTGGTCTCCGAAAAATTACCTACGGTTGAGGCTTCAGTCTCCCCCCATGTAGTGGCAGTGATGCCCGTTTCTGCTAAAGATGACACGTTCATGGGTAAGGGAAAATCTGATGTCACACTAACTAAACCAAGGGTTATATTCCCCAAATCACTTTGAATAACTTAAGAAAACAATGGAAACCTAAGTCTGAGCTGAACCCCCACACAAAGGCCATTGAAGCCTCTGAAAAAGTGTAAACTATTGATTCAGACAAAGACCTAGAATTCCCTTTGCCCCAGCAAAATTGCGCAAATGAAGATGATTATTCTCATTTGTCAGGACTTAGACCTGCAAATGAAGCTCAAGAACTTAATTCACGTAGAAATACATGCCATCGCAGACGACTCCATGCACGGAGAGGGAAAATTTCTTAGACGCCTAAGTCTGAAACCAATCTCCAACTGCTAAACTCTGGTTTCCAAGAGAAAACACAAGTCAGTAATCTTGATTTTCCCATAGAACCTTTGTTTCAAACACGTCTCGTGAATGAGCACAGAGTTTCCCATTTGCACAAGAATGTGCATTCGCAAAAATGATGACATTTAGGTAATATCAAAGTGACATATGAACATTAGAGTTTTACATTTGCGCACAAGCTGCACAAAGGAAATCCTCATTCGCGCACATTAATAGGAGCAAATGAAAATCCCCATTCGCCACTAGAAAGCCAAAATTTGGCTACATTACACATTACTCTTACAGGGGTTCAATGCTTAGGAACCAAAGAGAAGAACAGGTTGTCAACCAAAATGGGGCATTCAAGCCACTTGGACCTAAAAGAAGCTCATACAATAAGAAAAAGAAATCCAAAGCAAGAACCATTGGGGGCCACCCATTGTTGAAAGAACTACAACTAGGCAGTGCGGTCACCCAAATCCCATATGTGCGTTGCAATCAGTAACACAATTAAGCAAGGGTAGAGTTTAGGAACTCGATGTTGTTAACCAGGTTCGAACCACTCAAGGGGCTTAAAGAAATCAAGCCATAAAAAAGAACAAGGGTATTATCTCCTGAGCAAAAGCGAAAAAGAAACATCGCTCAAAGGTAAAAGGCCAAAGCACTTAAGTTCTCCTATATACAACTAGAGGTGGGAGGTATGTAAATTAACGCAACTCTACCATGGGAACATCCGCAAAGGGCCAATCCTTCCTTACCTTCCTGCACCAGAGATAGTTTAGGTTATACACCTTATGTTCGTTAGGGTAAAATGTTCGGGCGTACTCATGACTCTCAAGCAGTAGTAATGTTTATAGGAGCAAAGAAAATTACCCTTGTCAACACCCTAAGTCCTTCTAGGTTGCGACTAAGAGCATTCAACTCTACTGGCATGATGACCAGAAGTCAATTGGCAGCAAGTGTCAGGACATCAATAACACCTTTGAGAGACTTGCTAACCACTAGAAGGGCCCTAGCAGCCTCTCCCATTATGTTCCACCATGGGGATAGTCCTCACACTACACCTAGGACTACCATAACAGTCAACGTCACATCCACCTCACAAGGGCCTGAAGCAACAATAACATGATCAAGGGCAGGGCAAGATCCACCAATTGATCCCACAACAAATATAAAGAATGTAGACTTTAGGGAGTATCATTCTAACTCTGAAAGGGAACACACCACAACTACAAACTGAAGAACCCAGGTAAAAAGCCAAGATCAACGCTTAGCTACTTAGGATATCTAGTTAAAAGCCATGATCGAGCAACTCACACTCAAAAGACAGGGCACAACCCCACCAAATCATAATCCTACAATAATAGATTCAGCAAAGCTGGCTATCCCAATCCAAACGTAAGGGGGATATTCTCATTACACACCAGAGCATGCTTTTGCTACCTTACTAGAGGCCACCCCAGTTGTAAGTGTTGCACCCAATGTACCTATTCCACAAAGGCTATTCAAGTTGGGTTTTCCACAAGGTCCACACCCATAAAGACCTCACCAACCAATATATCATCAATAGGAGCCACCACTATATGGACCTATGCCTCCCCAGACCTATGGTTATAATGCATATGAACAAACTCCTTTTATGCCACAAGGACCAAACATGCATCCAGCTACAGCCATGATGAACCCTAATTATATGTGAGCAATGATGACTGAAATGCTTAAGGAATATAAGGAGCAGGAAACCATGAACACATACACAACTGGAAAGTCATACCCTCCACATGTGGATGCGGCACCCTTCCCATCAAAATTTGTCTAGCCGCATTTCAACACATTTAATGGAACGATATATCCTAAACAACATATAGCTCAATTTGAATCCCGATGTGGCACTATCACTCAACATGGTGACTTGTTGCTGAAGTTGTTCATCCAATCTCTAGATGAGGCTGCTTTAAAATGGTATTCAAATCTGAATCCTTATTTTATCCCAAATTAGGAATCAATGTTCGTTTAGCAGTTCCATGACGCTTATAGGCCTATGAAAGTATATGAATTACTTAGTGAAAAGTAGTGAGACAATGAGTTAGTAGTGGACTTTATTAACAGGTGGAAAAATATGTCTTATACTTGTGAGAATGAACCTTCTCTTAAAACGCTTCTTGAGATGTATTTACAAAATATAGCCTTCGAGCTTTCGCTCCATCTTATGACATAAAATTACACCAGGTTCAATGACCTAATATCTAAGGCGTATACTTTAGAAAAGAGACTGATAAATCACAAATATGAGAGAAAAAGAAAAGCGGTGGTTAATAAGATGGAATCTGCTATGATAGGAATTAAGAAGCCACTTATCAAATTGAAAGTCAAGCATACTACAGAAGCAAATAAGTCAACCACAATAGAGCAAGAGGCCCCTCCCAACAGACCAAGCATAAAAGAAAGATAAGAGCGGGCTTAGACCTTTCATCATCATGACTTGGAGAGTCTATTCAAACAAACATTTGAATCATAGGATATTATACTCCCTGAATCAAAGAGACCTGTAAAAATGGACAAGGTTAATGATTGACCTTACAGGAATGCTTTGTCTTTAAGGACAAGCTTTAGGAATTGATTGACAAAAATACTGTAGAGATGGACGCAGACATGAGGACCGTAACCACGAATGTTATTTTTGTTGATAAGGATCTGATCAACCTCATGAATCCCCAAGATAACAAGGATAATGACAATGATGGGGATGATTGGGTTAAGTTTGAAAGTAAAGCCATGCATAAGAGAAGGCTCCATACCTCCAAAACAGGGATATAATAGACACATAATCCTACTAAGTGTGTTCAAAAAAGGACACTCCATATGAAGGAGGTAATCAATAAAAAATGAGAAGGTTCCTAAGGTTACACCTTCCTCATCATTGCTCCATGAGAGCGACTTATTGGAATAACCCTTGCAAATGCAAGTGACATTAGAAGAGTTTATGCTCGAAGATTTGTTTTAGTCTCCAGTTATTACCTGTAACATGGCATTAATCATATATAACGGTAATCATCGCCTACCTCGAGGATCATAGCCAAAGTCAATGTCACATGGGCCAACAATAGTAATCAATTAGCTGCACAATAGCTTAACATACCAAGATTACTCTAAAGGGGTAACTATCCCAATGGTAGTGTATATATATAATGCTGGTGGTATCCCCATCACATTAACATATTCTATACAAGACCCACCATTACGTTCTACAAGAATCACTCATTTTCCTATGACCCCATGGAAACGCACATACTTTTGGAATGTGTTAACCAAGTTCAGGCAATGAGCCTTTCCTTGTCATCAAGCTATATTCTTAGAGGCATTTCCCCTCAGCTTTAAGGTCCCACTATTTGCAACCTTCTTAAATAAAGACTATCAATGCCCATGCCGCCAGCTGTTTAAATTCATGATATCATGTAGAAAGGTAATACAGAATGACAACTTGTTATTGCGATTATTTCCACTCTCCCTGGATAGTTCACTATTGGATTGGTACATGGACTTAACACCACAAAGCATACATTCTTAGGGCTATCTGATTGAAATGTTCATTCATGAATTCATGAGACTAGGCATAGAACCCTATGATCCTTGGAATACTGATTCCCTAAGGCAACCTCCTCAATAATATACATATAAATAATTTGAGAGAGTTTTAGATCAAATCATTACTCAATTGATAAACTCCTAATGGTTCGGTGAGACAAGGCAACCTATCAGACATGTGGTATATCTTACTTAACTCTCAGAAGAGTACCAGCTTCCCCCACTCACACTATATACAAAGGACATGGATCCACATTTTTCATACCAATCATTTCCTGCAAGAAACCGGATTGCCAGCCACCACACACAATTTATTAGTGCGACTCTTCTCGGTTTCTCTGGACTCACATGCTTTTGAATGGTACTTGACTTTACCATCCTGTCATATTTCTTTATGGCCAATGCTTATTGATCACTTTTACTGCCATCAAAGGGCATACAGACATGATCTCTAGTACATACAAGGTGTGGTACAATTTTTCCCTCAAGATTAATGGGATGTTGACATTGATGAAAGTGAGTCTTTGACTTCGACTGATGGAGATGATAATGCCCCAACTATGGCAAACTCTTCATCGTAACTTATCCTTGGAAGGCATGCCACCCCTAGTCATCGACTCAAATAGCTCCGTTGGTGACGATTCTAGCTTCATCACTGCATCTCAAGATTTCTCTAAAGGCGAGATGCCTACCCACCCACAGGTAGGGGCTTGCAATGTTATCAAACTTAAAATCACTACCCCTATAGAAGGATGTCAGTCGCATTCTTGGTACATCAATCAAGTTAAGTTATGATCTAGGAAACAAGTCTCGCCACGGGGTCCCACAGCCAACCAACAAGCTGATGCAATGAAAAAAGTAGTCATGGAAACCAAACATAGCAAGGCTATCAAGAAGACAGATAATCATATCCCATATGATGTGATGGCACATCTCAAAAAGATCCCATCTTTGTTAACTGTCTATGATGCTCTCCATATGTCACTAGAGCTCAAAGCCTTTATGGTCTATGTATTGACTGACACAAACAAGTTTGCTACAAATGGAAAGATCGCTAGGGCTTCTTGGCAAACCGCTACACGAGAGGGGTTGTGTATATCCATAGTTACCTTTAAGGATATTGACTGGTATTCCGATGACCCTCGGCGTAATAGACCATTGTTCATCACAGGAACTATTGATAACCAACCTGTGTCTAAGGTAATGATTGATGGTGGTTCGGTAATGAACATATTTTTGACCAAGACACTGGTCTATCTAGGGGTTAACCCATCCCAGCTTAAGCCTAGTACTTTGGTCATTCAAGGGTTCAATCAAAATGAGTAACGCCCTCTTGGCTCAGTCAGGCTAAGGACTAAATTTGGCCATATACAAGATTGGACATTTTTTACATAATTGATGCGGACACTACTTACAACGCCCTCATTGGTTGACCATAGATGCATAAATTTCAGGTGATCCCTTCCATATACCACTAGTGTATCAAGTACCACTGACAAGATACTCAAGGTACTATAGTAGCTGACAATAACCCATTCCAAGCAGCGGATGTTTATTTTGTTAATGCCATATACTATCAAAAGACTAATCCCTAGGAAGTGGTATATGATACTCTAGGGAAGGATAATGACAACGTCAAGCTCCGAAAGCTTAAAGTATGGCACAACATTAAAGTAACTAAGGATAAACCCACATTGTTACTAGATGTGGTGGCATAAAATTTTATCCTTCTATTAGCATGATTGTCAGCAATATGGGTCTATTCTTATCGACTACCCTTCATTTTCCTCCTCAAAGGCCCTATTCAGTCAAAGAATCACTCAGGTCCTGTACCAAAGAGAGAACTTAAAGACCCAAATAGTTTGTTGTCACACATGAAATTGGCTTCCTAATTGCTCCAGAATTATGGCTTTGACCAACAAGCTCAAGTGGAAGAATTCTTATAAGGGCAAGGAAGTTCTAACTCAATAATTTGAACACTTAGTCCTCCATTCCAAGAATAAAGATGATACAAGAGGGTTGGATAGGAAGCCCACCAAATTAAAAGTTTCTTCCAATGTAATAACAACGTACGTGATTAAATGCTTATTTGTGGAGACACAATCGTCGTCCTTTGAAGACTTTGTTATGGGACCAGTGACACCTACTCCTCCGGAACTTGAGGTTGGAGGCCAAGTAATGGTCAATGATTTGATCAAAATAAACTTGGGAACTGAAGATCTTTGCCTAACCGTCATCATTGCACACTTTTCCTTGGAAGAACAACCATAGTATCTTGAGTTTCTTAAAGAGAACTGAGATGTGTTTGCCTTTACTCTGAAATGTCAAGTGTGGACGTCGAGGCCCACTTCCACTCGTTGTATCGCCAACCCCCTTTAATACAAGGGTTAGGCTTTGTTTGGAGTCACCACCAACTTGGGGTTTAACTAACAAAGTTGGACGTCAGTTTTCCTCTTCGGAGAAGAGGAGAAATCTAGACCTAAAGGTCTAGGGTTTTAATTCTTAATGCCGGTCTATGTTCTTGAGATTGGGGGTAAGTTGTTTGGTTGCATTTGGGGAAGGCGTTAGACACCCCAAATACCCATCTTTTTAGGGGGGCTTCTCCCATTCATACAAGTTTCAGTTTATGTCAATGCTTATACTTTATGAACCCTGAGTTGTGTGTTTGCTGGATTTTTCTCAGGCTTGACCCATGATTTTATCCTCAATGCCTAATTTTAATTCAGGGTGAAATTCAAGCATTGGTTCCTAAAAAACCCAAAAACTATCTTTTGTGTTGTCCTATTCTAATTATAGGAAACCTTTTACACCTAGACTAATGATCCAACTTAATGAACCAAAAATCCAAGATAGCTTTACTTGCAAGTATACAAGTGTTGTAGTACTGAACAAGGTCGA
>JAOXJP010227723.1:0-11249 GCA_025762735.1 Platanus orientalis | reverse complement strand
GCTCCAAAGAGAAGCGATTCCCTTACAGTCAAGCATCAACACCTGAATCTAAGAAACATACCGTCATGCCCTTAGATTCCGTCGACAAAGAATTAAAAGTTTATTTTTTTTTGTAAAAAAGTGTAAAAATCAATGAGTTGTATCCCATTTTATTTATTACAAATGTTCATTTATTGAATTTGTTACATATTTTTCGTATTGGATTTACACATGAAATTTGTGTTCACACCATCCAAGCTATTTTCTGGGGAGATGGGATGGCTCACACAACTTTGTTGCATGCAAGCCAACAAAAAATTCCACATTCCCTGTTTTATTCTTCCAAGCATGATTTAAGATCCGTATATAACACAAATGCCCAAGCACTGTTGCAAGTTGAAATATGGTTGTTGTTTTTTCTTTGGCCTCTAATAGATTGTGGTCTTGAGATTTTCTTGAGAAGAAAATGGATGTGGGGTTGGGAACCTCTTGGTGATGCTAGATGGCTTCCTCCTGAAGGCCTCTTACTAACGTGCTGGAGAGTTTTTTTTTTTTTTTGTGTGTAGAATATGATGAACAATGGTAATGCTTTCTCCTTGGATCGAGTTAATTTGGTGAAGAATAGTAGTTTGTCGGATTGGGGAACAACAATGGGCTCGTTAATTCTTATATATATATCTATATATGTTAAGCCTCCCTTGAGTCACCTTTAAGGAGAGAACAAAAGTGGGGCCTTGGCATCTTTCATTTTGTTCTTGTACTCTTTTTCCTTGCTTCTGTCTATGTTGCCAATGCTGTGGCATCACGATAAAAACTAGCTTATCAGCAAGCAATCAATTGGTCTCAAGATTGCGGTTATCCTGAATGCTTGGCAATATCTACATATTCATGTATAAGAGTGGTCACTATAGCTAGGGTTGCCTAATTTCGAATAGAGGGTGGTATCAACCCCAGTTCACAAGGAAAGCGGTCCCTGAAATTTTTTATTTCATTACGGTTGAAATATATTAAGTATATTAACTCTAACCTCTCCAATAACGTTAGGGCTTTAAGAGACAAGGTTAATTGTTTTATTTAAGATGGTATCAGAGCAGGTTTTAGGTTGCGAGTTCAAACCTCCCCGTCTCTTTGTGCGCATGTATGTACGTTTAAAAAAGTGAGAAAGCAAAAACATTTTTTTTTCTAAGTATAGAAAACAAAAACATTTGCTTTCCATTTTCATGCGTATATACACGTAATCATGGCAGTTACTAGATAGATATCTCACTGGATAATTTATGTTTGAGAGAAATCACATTGATCAGATAATCTTCTGTTTGATTAAGACTAAGTTGCAGAAAGAGTTTGAACAACAATTTTTTTGGCCAGGATTCAATACAGTGAGTAAACGGCTTAACACCCATATGATTGAGATTGATGATTATAGGTCCCACATGAATTACTTATAACCCAGAACTTGATTAATATATTTACTTCATTAGATGGCATCTCTCCCTTTCTTTTTCATTTTGGTCAATTTATCCCATTTCTTGATCAGTTGGATTGGGTTAATTGAGATAGTTTTAGTGAAAATCTGAGCCGTTTTAACATTTTCGCTGTCCATCCAAATGTGGCCACATGTGCTTTGACGTCATTACTCTATCATGCATTTTTTTATTAGCTTAAATTCACAATAATAATAAGATTAATGATAAAAACAACATCAGCAATTATAAAAGAGAATAATAAAGACTAGTTGTAATAAAAGATGGGTGATCAATGGAGTAGTCTAGATCAATTTTGATCTCAGATCCTCAGGTTCTAATAGGTGATGGGGGGTCAAATGTGAGGAGTTAGTCATGAATCATGTGATTGTTGATCACACGACATAATTTTTTACTATACACTCATTCATTTATCTCCAAATTTGTTCGAGGGTCTATGCTCTAGTAGCTCCAAACTTGTGCAGGGGGTCCATACCTTAGTCGATATGGTTAGTAAAAGACAAAACGATCGCATCACTACATGTGACGGAGTTTCTTACAATATTTTCTTCACTATAGCTCTATTGTTACAAACTTTGAAGAGATAAAACCATGACATAATGACGGCATACAAAGAGCAGATGTGCTAGCCCAAAACTTTTGGACAAAGACCTTATACGTCGGATTGTAGGAGGATTGATGCTCTGCAACTTGGACTACGAACGAACTTGATTTTGTGCAGAGTACCTCATTTTCAGCTCGTGTAAATGCATTGGCTTGCACATGCATGTGCTATTCTGCAACACACCATGATATTGAAAGAGATATAAGCAACCGCGCTACCTGTTGATTGAATATTGATAGTTTTATAACCGAAGTTGAATGCATATAAGCAGTTTTATAATGCTATTTGGACTTTATGAAGTAGCGAAGTAAACAATGAAATGAAGATCGAGCATAGTGATTTTCAGCACCGGTGCTTCTTCCCATGCTCTTATTCTTTGAAGGGGACATATTACCCGGTCTCAATCATAAATGCCACAACTTCAAAGACTTCTTATTAATAACATAGACATTTTTTTTTTCTTCGATCTAATTTTTCTTGTAATGTGACCACAGTATATTGTTACAGGTTTTTCTTTTTTCTTTTTATTTTTTGGGGGGCTGGTGTGGGGGCAGATATTCATGCACAAATAAAAGCAATTATAAGACGCTATTTTGGTGGACCATGCAATGGAACATAGACAGAAGCATAGCAGTTCTGTACCAGTCATGAGTTCTTAATAGATCAGGTATCTTCGGTCACATCCGAACTGGGTTGTGAAACACTAAACCTGAACCCATTATTAGATCAAACCAACTTGAGAACAACAGTGGGAGGTTGGTGGTATTCTATAATCTTTAGGGGAGGGTACAGAGAGGAAGCTCCGGACCTGATTTGAATCCAAGCCGGGTTGAGATTAACCAACCCAAACCCATATAAACCGGTAGATTCAAGTGGGTTTGGAGACTATTCCCTGCTTATTTAAAGGTGGGTATTTCAGGGTATCTCTACAATCACTAAAAACTATAGAGAAGAGCATATGGCTCAGCAATTGGTTCTTCATCTCCTTCAGTTTATCTCTTTATTATTTTTATGGCTGCTGCTAGTAGCAGCTTCAGTTGCAACACCATCTTTGGCACTGCTTGTGTGTCGAGAAACATGTGGAAACGTGAGTATTCCCTACTCGTTCGGCATTGGACCTAACTGTTACCAAGACAAATGGTATGAGGTGACTTGCGACGACTCTGTTAATCCCTCAAAACCTAACTTATTACACATAGGTAACGTGGAGGTGCTGGAAGTAACGCTGGAACAAGTTCGCGTCAACAGTCCCGTTTTTAGAGCTGTCAAGAAACAGAACAGGTGTTCCATGGCATCAATTTAAAGGAACCCCATTCTTCTTCTCATATAGCAGTTGTGGACACTTAAAATTTGTGCAAATTACGAATAAGGGTTTACACCCTTACAAATGCACATCAAAGACCTAAAAGTAATACGTGGATTTCAAATTTATAAATTAAATCCAATTGAAGGCAAGTCTATTGGACCTGGTCCGAGTTTCAAACAATAACCCATAAGACCACTAAGCCCAAACTTATTTAAGCTCATTAGCTGGCCCGAAAACCTAATTTGTATGGGACCCACATGAGAGAGATTTGAATAAAATCAAATCTAGATTTTCTTGGGTAAAGAAGAAAAGTTATGCCATTCATAGAATACAAATAATTCCATAAATCATACTTTTCTCCAAACAAGGAATGTGCAACCACTCTTTTAGACTAAAATGGGTATGAGCCACCAATCAACACCCAATTAAGGATTTTAACAAGATTCTAACTCCAAGTCTATAAATACTCATCTTTCATATAAAGAGAGGACCTTTGGCAAAAGAATTGAAGTAAAAACCTTTAGAGAGAAGAAGATTACCAAAGCATCTCTAGATCCAATTCTCTCTAAAGGTTCTTACTTCAATTCTTTTGCCAAAGGTATATGCCAAACCCTACACCCATCGTATTGAGGTTATGTGCATGCCAATAGGGTATCAACCTCCTAAGTTCTAATAGTTTCATGGAAAGGGTAGCCCCAAACAACACGTGGCTCATTTCGTCGAAACATGCAACAATGTTGGGACTTTTAAAAATCAGATGGTGAAACAATTTGTTCCCTTTCTTTGCGATAATGGTTTTGATTGGTACACTAATCTTGAAGCTGGTTCCATTGATAGTTGGGATCAATTGAAACGAGAGTTTCTTAATCACTTCTATAGCACTCGTCAAATAGTGAGTATGACAGAAATTGCTGCTGCATGATAAAGGAAAGATGAACCAATCAGGAATTACATCGATCATTGGAGAAACCTTGCTCTCAATTGTAAGGACAGGTTGTCTAAAGCTTTTGTAATGGACATGTGCATCCAAGGAATGCATTGGGGTTTACACTATATCCTCAAACGGATAAAGCCCTATACGTTCGAGGAGTTGGCTACCAGAGCCCATGATATGAAGCTCAACATTACTGCACATGGAGATCCAAGGTCGAGAGATGCCCGAAAAGAAAAAGAAAGAAGGGTTTTAAAAAAGAGATAAAATCCTTCAAAGGCAAGGAGGTTATGATGGTGACAACTAAACTAGTCAAAATCTCTAGAAAGAAGAAGGAAGAAAGTAAGGCCAATACATTCCAAGACAAAGGGAAGACCAAAATGTCTTTGAAGGAGCTCGAAGTAAAAGTATATCTTTTTCCAGACTTTGATGTCTCGGGGATGCTTGATGAGCTGTTGTAGTTGAAGTTGATCGAGCTCCCACCTTCAAACCGGCTTGAAGAGATGGGTTGTGAGAATGATCCAAAATACTATCGCTATCATTGGGTAGTTAGTCACCCAATCGAGAAGTGGTTCATCCTAAAAAAAAATCATGGATTTAGCACGACAAGGAAATATTGAAATTGATTCCATGGAGGATGTAGCAGTTATCAACATGACAACAGTTATTTTCGGTTCATTCAGTCCTACTCCTGTATTAGGTTCATACATGATGCCAGTGTCGCTTTCTTAAGATACAAAGGTGTTCTCGCCACTGCTTCAATTCACATTGGGGTCATTGAACTCCATCACTATCAGCCCCATCAAAGAGTCTTCATCTAACTGGGGGCATGTTTTGTGTCATTCACCAAGACAAAAGCAATATGCTCCCTTAATTGAAGGTGTACATTCTAAAGTTGAAGTGACGCCTTTTGACGATGAAGGTTAGACTGTAGTTATCCATCGTAAGCAGAAAACTTAACACCTTCAAACTCCACCTAGGCCAAGGCTAAGGCAACACTGAAGGAAAAGTAAGTCTAAGGCGACAGCAAAGAAAAAGAAGAAAGGTGCAAGGAAGAACCAAGCATAAAAGTTTCACCTGTTAACCCTGAAGATGTTCTCAAGCAGCCTCCTCGTATTCTAGTGACTCTTTTAGAGTTCATGCCAAAGAAATTTCTACAAAAAGAATGTGTAGAGGTTTATGTTGTCTCTTGTTATGTGGTCCATAAAGATAAAACTTTTGAGGACAATGTTAAGGATGTGTCTGATGTAGATTCTATTTCCTCAGACAACGAGGAACAAATTTTAGGTGATGATCTTCTTAAGCATCTGAAAGAAAATCTAGATGCAAAAAAGGAGAGTTCTCCCACTAGTAGTAAGCTAGAGAAAAATACTTCTTGTATGACTACAATCACCTTTACAGATGAGGATTTGTAACTTGGTTCTCGCCTACACAACATGCCTTTGTATGTTACAGGGTATATGCTTGAGTACAAAATTTGACATATCCTGCTTGATTGTGGATCTGTAGTGAACCTAATGTCAATTCGTACAATGAGGTAAATAAGCATCTCCACAGATAAACTGGCTTACAGCAAGCTGATGATTCAAGGCTTCAACCAAGGTGGACAACGAGCAATCGGTATGATCCAGCTTAAACTCACCATTGGAGACTTGGAGTCAACCACACTTTTCCATGTGATTAATTGCAAAAGGTTATATCATCTTCTCCTTGGTCGCCCATGATTACATGATACTGGAGTAGTGCCTTCTACCTTGCATCAGTGCTTCAAATATTATCAATATGAAATGCAAAAGCGAGTTGTGGCTAAAAGTCAACCATGCACTAAGTCTGAAGCATATGTTACAGATGCAAAATTTTATCTAGAGGATAAAGTGATTCCAGAGGTGTTACCCATATCCGTCACCGTTTCCAATAAAGCTCACAAAGGGAAAGAAGTCCAAGAGGCAAGTGAGTCATTCCCTACCATAAAGCATTAAAATAATCAAGAAAGTTGCAAGTCCACACCAAAGGTAGCACTTTCTACAGTCACAAAGGCAACTCCAGTATTGCGTTATGTGCCAAAGTTATGACAAAAAGAGGGGGATTCATTATTTGAGGCAACTACCATTAAAGAAAAATATCCTCTTTTAAAGGACGACCTTGAGACATTACAAGGAGACTTGATCCTTCCAATCCATGCTGTTTTAGATGTAATGTTCTCTAAACCATCTCTAGAAGGGTTTGTAAAGGCATCCACATCAGCACCCACTACATCACAAACTGACAAGGTAAATTCTTTTACAATTGAGCGATGGCCGGAGGAGTGGTATGATCCTATTATCTACAAGCTTTTTGAGAAGACCAGATATGGAAAAGGAGAGTGATGAAAACTGGCTGAACTACAAATAAGTGATGTAATACATGGATTGACTGCAACACAATGCAAATTGCGAGTAGTAGAAGAGAAAGTGCTCTCATCTAGAGCTGGTGTTGAACCTACTCCTCCAAAGCCTGTTCACATTTTAGGCAAGAAGAAAGCATCCACTCATCACATTACTGTTGAGGTTGTTGATAAACCAAAGGAAAGGAAGTTAGCGTCATCACGCTCTTCTGATTTTGATTGGATTAGTAATGCAACTTCATGCCCCTCAATTTTTGATTGATTAGGGGGGCAAGTGGCCATGTCTAATCAACAAACTTGGTTATAGAAAAGGTCTGCACTCTCACGACTTGGTCCGCGGTCTCACAATACCAAACCAAAAAGTGGTATCCAAAGACGGCATCGACGAGAGTCAGATCCTACTATGGCTAAAGGATGTGATGAACTGGGGAGTTCAATCCTTTCTTACATGAAATGGAGAATGAAGTTAGAAGTATCTTCAAGCGAAACTTTGGTTGTTAGGCAACACACTGTGGTTTTCACCAATCAGCCAAGCCAAAATCTCAATGGTGAAAATGTGCCTATGCAAGATTAGGGTCCAATAATCATTGGGAGGAACTTGAAGACATTGCTTTAGTTAATCATATTATAGTCCAAGTGGTCGAAGAATCTTTGTTTGATGATGAACTTGAGGAAGCTCCTCCAATCTTCGAAGACGAGGGGTAAGCAACTGTTGATGAACTCAAAGAGTTAAACCTTGGCACTAAAGGGCACCCTTGACCCACTTACATAAGTGTTTCGTTAAGTCCAGAAGAAGAAACATCATACCTCAAATTTCTCTAAGAGTATAAAGATGTCTTCGCTTGGAGTTACAAAGAAATTCCTGGACTTGATCCTAAAGTGGCGGTTCATAATCTCACTATTAAGCATGGTGTACGTCTTATCAAGTAGGAACAACATCGCTTTTGGATTGAGTTGCTTACACAAATTGAAGTTGAAGTCAATAAGTTGATTGAAGCAGACTTTATCTAAGAAGTAAAATACCCAACATGGATTGCCAACATAGTACTTGTGAAAAAGAAGAACAGAAAAATATGGGTGTGCGTTGATTTTAGAGACTTGAATGATGCATGTCCTAAAGATGATTTTTTCCTTCCTATCACGGAACTCATGGTTGGTGCCACTACGGTTCATGAAGTCTTATCTTTTATGGATGGCTCATCAGGCTACAATCAAATTTGAATGACACCTAAGGATGAGGAGTCAACTGCGTTTTGTACTCCAAAAGGGATATACTACTACCTCATTATGCCTTTTGGCCTGAAGAATGCTGGGGCTACTTATCAATGCACTATGCAGAAAATCTTTGATGATATTCTTTATAAAGTTGTTGAATGCTATATAGATGACTTGGTTGTAACATCTATAAAGAGGGCAAACCACTTAAAAGATCTACGTGACATCTTTAATCGATTATGAATATATCAACTAAAGATGAATCCATTGAAGTGCGCATTCGGGGTTACTTTAGAAAAGTTCCTTGGCTTCATAGTTTGACATCATGGCATCAAAATCAATCAATAATAAATTAAAGCAACCAAAACATGCCACCTAAGATTTACATGAGTTGAAAAGCCTGCAAGGAAGGCTTGCTTACATCCGAAGGTTTATTTCCAACTTAGCAGGTCGTTGTCAACCCATTAATTGGTTGATGAAGAAAGACACACCCTTTGTGTAGGATGATGCTTGTAGAAATACTCTAAAGAAAATAAAAGATTATCTCCTTAAGCCACCAGTCTTAGCTGCACCAATTCTAGGGAAGCCATAATCCTCTACATCGCAACACAGGAATAGTCATTGGGGACACTTCTTGCATAAACCAATGATGAAGGAAAATAAAATACTTTGTACTACTTAAGTCAGATTCTAGTAGCAGTAAAGTTGAACTACTCGCCCATTGAGAAGACATGTCTTACTCTCATCTATGCTACGAAGAAGCTTCGACACTAAATGTTGGAACATATTGCTCGGCTCATCTCATGTGATGATCTCCTTAAGTATATCATGACAAGACTAGTACTCTCTGAAAGACTGGCTAAATGGGTTATTTTCTTATCAGAATTCGAGATCGCCTATGTGCCTTAAAAAGCGGTGAAAGGACAAGCCTTGACAGATTTCCTTGCTGATCACCCAATCCTAGCAAAGTAGGCATTATCTAAAGACTTGCCTAATGAAGAAGTCTTTTACTTAGATATTTCACCAGCATGAAAAATGTATTTCGATGGTGCTGTACGCAGAGACGAAGTTGGGGAAGGAGTGGTATTCGTTACCCCATAAGGTGAAGTGTTACCTTTCTCCTTTACCTTAATGCACTTGTGCTCAAATAATATAGTTGGATACCAAGCGCTCATCATCAGATTGGATATGGCATCAATGTATATGAAGATTCTCAACTTATCATAAATTACCTTCTAAGAGAGTATAATGTATAAAAGACAGACTTAATTCTATACCATGGTTATGCTTATTAGCTCTGGAACAACTTGAAGACATCACTATAGAGCATGTATCAAGAAGTGATAATAAACAGGCGGATGCCTTAGCAAATATCACAGCTACTTTAACATTGTTGGAAGAGGAAGCAACTATAGTTCATGTTTGTCGACAATGGGTAATACCTCCTTTGGCATATATTGGGGATGAGCATCAACACGGTAACATTGTCTTTGTGTTTAAAATTAAAATTGAAGATTGGAGGCAACCATTCATCGACTACTTGTAATATGGGAAGCTACCAGATGACCTAAAGCATAGGACTGAAATATGGCGATGTACACCTCAGTTTTCATACTTTTATGGTCAACTTTATCGTCGTTCTTTCAATGACGTTTTCATGAGATGTCTTGGAAACTATGAAGTTCAAGGAGCTATTAAGGAGTGTGTGGAACACATTAATCAAGACAAAAACTCTATGAGCAATTGAAGAGGATCGGGTTTTACTGGCCAACAATGGTGAAAGATTCGATGGAATATGCAAAGTGGTGTCAAGCATGCCAATTCTATGGAGATTACATTTGTCAACCTCCAGAACCACTGCACCCTACAGTTACCTTCTGGCCATTGGACCGGTGGGGACTCGATGTAGTTGGTCTACTCCTAAAGTCATCAAAACAACATCTCTACATCTTAGTTGCAACAGATTATTTCTTAAAGTGGACTGAAGTTGTACCCCTCAAGGAGGTAAAGAAAGAGACCGTGGTATAATTTATCAAGAATTACATTATCTTCCGCTATGGAATCTGGTGGTACATTGTCACAGATAACGAAAAACCATTCAAGAATACCTTGATGGACCAATTTTGTTAAAAGTTTGGGATAAAACAACTACTTTTTATCATGTACAATGCTCCCACCAATAAACTTGCTAAAGCGTTCAACAAGACTCTTTACAAACTGCATGAAAAGACTGTGTCAAAGTTGAAGAAAAATTTATATGAGCGAATTGGTGAAGCGTTATGGGCATATCACACATCATTTTGAACTCCTACTCACTCTATGTCATTTACCTTGGTATATGGTGTGGAATCCGTTCTTCCATTAAAACACTAAATCCCATCATTACAAATTGCTATCTAAGAGGAACTTACAGATAATGAAAATGTAAAACTACAGCTTACAGAAATCGAGGCGTTGAATGAAAAGAGGTTGCAAGCACAACAAAGACTGGAATTCTACCAGACTCGTCTCTCTTGTGCATTCAATAAGAAAGTTTAGCCCAGGTCTTTTCAAATTAGAGACTTGATTTTTATAGTTTGGTGACCCATCATTTTGTCTCACCGTTCGAAAAAGAAGTTTGATCTAAAATGAGACGGACCATATGTGGTAAGAGAAGTTTACTCTAATGGTGCATATTTACTCGTCACACCCGAAAGATTATGTCTTGGCCCCATCGACAATTTTTTTTTCAAAAGATACTATCCTTAAAAAAATCTTGTACTGTTCCTGGCCCACATGAGCATAAACTATGTACGAAAAAACAGAACCCAATATCTCGGGTTCCCCTCCATGCTCTTGGCCTGTATGAGCATAAACTACATATGGGCCCGTAAGAGTATAAACTGTGTACGACCCAAATAAAAAAAACTTTACTGCTCCTAGCCAGCATGAGCATAAACTGTGTACGAAAAAACAGGGTTTAACATTTTTGGTTCCTTCATATTCTTGGCCTGTAAGAGTATAAACTGTGTACTGCCCAAACAAAAAAAAATCTTGTATAGCTCTTGACCCGCATAAGCATAAATTGTGTATGACAAAATTTAACATATGAAAGTGCAATCAATGTAAGAGGTAGAATATGTTTTAAACTGCATTATGGTTTGATCTAGGCTTTTCAGTATGTAGGAAACTGATGACATTACTTTAAGTTTGGCTACACCTACAAAAAAAAAGATGCATACCTGTGCAAAATTATAGGTTGTCATATAAGCTAGTGTTTGAAAAATCTAAGGGAAGCATGATAGACCCCTTATTGTTTATTTGACTTTATAAAATCTCTGACAAAAAAATGAGAGAGGAATCCTGAG
>JAOXJP010227722.1:0-11249 GCA_025762735.1 Platanus orientalis | reverse complement strand
CCACAAATACATTATTATTTCATACATCTCTCCTATATATTGGAGGAACAATGTGTAATCATCTCTGATATTTCATAATCTGCTTATCAATCGACCGTCCAAGAAGGTATCCATCATGATGCCTTCTTCCCTGACCCATCACACTTCACCATCTTAGCTTCGCGGGGAAGTACTGCAAGAACATTCTTCTAAATAAGAACAAGGAAAATGAATATACGTATATAAAGAAAGAAAAAAAATACTTAAAGAAGACATTAGCCAATGCACACCTTTTCAATAAGTGATAGATAGTATGGTTTGACTTTTTCAACATCAATTCGAACTTTGCTTTTACTGTAAAGATCATACTTGCTGCACATAATATGGAAATGTGAAAAACAATAAGCTTCTATGCAATCAGAATATAATCTCAAATGAAAGAAGTGCTCAAATCAAAAGAAGGGGAAGGGAAGGGATCTTACTTGAATATTTGAAGCCACTTCAGATTCTCAACATCTTCATCATTCATTAGGTGTTTATATGCCCCAGACTTGTGCAAAGCTACAAAATGAGAGGTTGCAAATGCTTTGAAATTTAATGGATAGATCACAAATATAACTATCTTCATATGGAATTATAATAGTTAGAGAAAACGAATAGTTTTAGTACTTACGATAGAATGAATGATATCGGATGATGAAAAGCGCAGCTGAAGGAAGGGATGTCTTATTTTCCTTTGCCACCTTAAGTAAGAAGCCACAGTTAGATTTTATCATGGTTCTTGAGCAAAACGATAAAATGTATAAAGTAAATTACAGGATTAAACCCAATTCAAGGCTTGAGTCATGTAAAGGTAGAAAGGAATAAAGGGAATACCAAGTACATATAGTCGTCATGTCCCCATGACAGCATTACATTGTTGAGGCCACATCCCTCTGAGTAAACTCCATACTTAGTGTTATAAGCTGGATTATTGTAGTCAGGGTTGCTCTTGAAATACTGTAGCATCACCACAAAAGATATCAAACAAATATTAGTCAATTATTTGCTTATAACAACATCTAAGCAGATTTGGGTGAGATTAAAACCTTGTGATGAACAATTGATTCATCAAAAGCACACCCAACAGGGAATGTGTCACCTGTAATATGAATCTTAATAAGTAATTTGATAAAACAAAGAACAGGTCTATGTGTAAGATAATGCATAATGCAATAGATGAAACTTGATTCTCACCCACAGCAGCCCATTGAGGAAGCTCTCCAAAACTAGGATGAAGAAGGACTTTCCCTAGATCTGAATCCCATGCAGGAATGAGTTAATTTAATTGATGATATATATATAAACAGGAGAGAGAGAGGTATGTATATATATATATACTATTCTTGAGTGCTCTATATATGTATTTTTGAGTCTGACCTATTTTTCTTTTAAATAATGTTATGGGTAGTATAATAGGTCCCACTGAACAAGGCCCATTTTGAAGGAAGCCCAATTCTAGCAAGGTTCGTGCTTGAAGCTAATAGGATTTGAAAAGCTTGATACCAGAGCTTGTGAATAAAATTAAGTAAGAAGAGTTGGGTATATACCATGGATAAGGCCTGTCAAGTGCAACCAATCTTCGTTAGGATAGTCTTTCCTGATTGCTTCGGCTGTCTGCAACAGGTGCTCAATCTGAGGTTCATCCAAGTCCGGGTCACTCTCATCGACAAACTCATTAAGAAGTTCACAGCATTCCCATATGCTCATCTCTACCCTATTCAATTTTCCATACTCTTCCCTCATCCTCTTCACCTGCACTCATACAAAGTTGATTCATGGAATCAAACCATGAGAAACCCTGAATCTGTCAAAATAGTTTCATAAACTTCAGCTTACAAATTCGTATGATTGGTTAATGTGATTGATTCGGTAGAATTCCTCGACAGTCTTCTTCCTTTCACTCTCAGCATTATAATCCCTGTTGGGCATTTCAAGTCAGTTTCTATCAGTCAAAGCCTTATTTTACTAAGTTAATCGTTCATATTACAGCACAGCCAGTGTTCTAGTCCAGAATACAAAAACAATAAAAGAAAGGTACGAGGAAACTTTTATATGACTCTTCAAAAGAATGTGATGTAGGAATTGAGGGGGTGCAAATAAGCTTAGATTGGACCCGGCCAATCTCATTCTAAGCCCGTGACAACACAACTAAGAAGCCAGGTCCAACATGAAGTCGGCCCATTTTCTTGAAAATTTAAGAACCGATAACAGATATGGGCTCTAATTGTAGCCCAAGCCCTGTCCTTAGTGAGCCAGACATGGGTTTCCATTGATCCACCCTGGCACATCGATAGCCTATATACAAGGCAATAGATAATATGTATTTCTAAATGGATTGCTTAAGTGGGGTGCTGAGTTCGGATCTTCTACTGTTGTTAAACTACATTAACGTGTGGTGATTGTCTACAAAGCAACACATAGACAAAACTTAAAATGCCAGCTCAAATCATTAATTTTTGTCTACATGTCACATTTTAGACAATCTCAGCATGTTAACCTAGTTTGACTACTGTAGCGGATCCTGAGTCATGAACGCTAGCCAAACAAGAAATGAGGAGGATGGTAATGTAACACAAATGGGTAAGCACTAAGCCCTGGACTACCCATCGTTTGTAGTAAAATGAGACCGACTTAGAATGAAATCTGCTGTTAGCAAAGGAAGTTTAATAAGATAAAGACCTAAAAGTGTGGCCAAATGAATTGGTTTCAGGCACCACAAATCCACCATCCATCACCAATTCATTGGTATCATTTGGGATCTTCTTATTCTCTTCTTGACGTCCTGCAAAAACAACAACCTCAGCATCAAAAAGGCTTATTCTGAATCAAAATCAATTAATTATTCAGATTTGCATCTATCTATCAAAATTCTGATCTAGCTTGTAAGATTAAACGAACCAAAAAAAGAAGAGAGAGAGAGAGAGAGAGAGAGAGAGAGAGAGAGCAACCAAGTTCTTCACTGGCGACTGTCATCTTCTCTCCAAATTGCAAGCAATGAAAGCAAAAGAAACAGAGATTACCAAAGAAAGCAAAAGAGATGGAAAAATTAGCCTATTGAGATATTGTGGCAAGGAGGAATGCTGGAAATGAAGGTTATTTATAGGTGCAACAGAGTCCTTCCTTGACATTTTTAAGGGCTTAGAGTCCTCCCATGCAAATCTCAGTTTCCAAAAATTATTTTTTGGGAAAGGATCTACTACACCTAATTTGTCTGTCCCTCTGTGTCCCCACATACAATAGGTGAAGGTTAAACTGTAAAAACAGTTTTCAAATAAAAAATATGTACCCATAAAAATGGGTTTATAGGATTAAAACCATAAACAAGTGTTCAAATGAACCCCATTTAAAGGCACCAACTTCAAAAAAACCACCATGTGTGAACCTGTGGTGTGGGGACACGGGGTAACAAACAAATTTGGGTATAGCACATTTTTTTTTTGTTTTGAGAAAGAGCTTCCAAGTTGGTAGCGCAAGGTGCATTAGTTAATGTTGGCACGTTATGCAATCAGATAAGATATAAAGGAAAATAAGAAAATAATTTAATTAATCAAGTTATTAAGAGGCTCGTTAAGGAAATGAACCAAATCTATTTAGGAAACCAAGTCAGCGTGACGTGGAGGTACGATTCACTGATGTGATTTCCTCCGAGTTACGTTAGATGTGGGTCCCATCTGACTTGGCAAATCTTGAAAGGACGACCACTTGTTTCCAAAGTAAATATAATCATTTATTTATTTTTATATATAAATGGAATCGTAAGCAAAGGTTGGCTTAGTCGTGACAGTTTATTAAACATCTCCATTGGAACTGGACAGATGTTCCACCAGTCTCCTCAATCTGTATGTAAAATTGTAAGTGATAAGGGTATTTTGGTAATTGCACATGAACTTCTTGTTGGCCTTCTTCTTTTGGACTGGCGGGACTTTCCTTCATTTGAATCGGAGATACTTAACAGACATGTAAAGCATTGACTATTTACCGTGAATGTATTTGACAAGGGACCTATAGTTGTGAAGATGCCACGTCATTGACAAACAAAATCCAAATAGTTAAAGGAATTTTATTATTTAAGGAAAGGCCACCCAACTAATATTTAAGATTCATTTCACCGTCTTGACATGAGCATTTAATTTTCAAAGCGGATATATATGAATCCGTATTTGTATTCGTTTTGTTAATCGAATATAAGATGCAAATTCGAATAATTGCAAATATTTAAAAATAGGATCTATATTCATATTTGTTTATTGAAATGAATTTTAGATACGACTTTAGATATATCCTATTACATTTTCTATCAGAAAATTAAGATTTTGAACAGTGATGCATATTTAAGGGTTTGTCATAACTTTTCACAATCTTTTATAAGAACGACAATTGTAGGTTTTGAATGGATTTACAAGATTTTTTAACAGATTCACACAAATGGATTCTTTTTCATTGACATCTAATAGAAATTCTTCAATACCAATCCAATATACTCATATAGGTTGTGTAGCCTGAGAAGAGAACCCAAACAAAAGAACTCATTCCTCGTTGATTAACTTGGATAAATTTCTGTTAGGAAACCTTGCTGTTGTCATGGAAACATCAAAATTGGAGGTGAAGCTTATGAGAAACACAGATTTTTTCTTGGCCATCTCATCAACGAGCTTTGTAGTTGAGACCTTTGGCTAGTCTCTCTTTGCTACAATCTTTTTCTCTCTTTAACTAACCGAACCTAGAACTAGGTTTTTTGATTTCTTTGAAACATCTAGACAATGATGTTTATTTACCTAAATATCCTTTCCTCATAAGATATAAATAACATATATAATGATGCATTGGAATCAACTCTTGCACAAAGAACTTCTTAGGGCTATGCGTTGCCATCTGAACAAAAGATAAGACAAGGCTAAGTGAGAGAGAATTGATTCCATCATTGTTTCTTTCTTATAATAATTTACCAAATTATCTTTCTTATATCATGCCCATAATATATATATGAACTTAAACAACTGAATATTAATCGGAGCAAATGTTTTTATATATCCACATTCGGTTCATGTATAATCAAATATTTCATAAATGAATCGAATATTTAAATGAATCAGATATAGATGCATCCATATTTTCCTTAATCGAATCGAATGCAAATCGAATATGGATGCTTAGACGGATAGTTGACAGCCATAGTTGGGAAAGGAGACTGTTGGTGATGTCTTATGTAATCAAAATTGGTGTGACCAATGTGTGGTGTCTACTATAAATTGATCACTTTTTGGCGCTGATGTGTCGACCCTAATGTCATTCTTATTGTAGGCTCACTTTAAATGGTGATGCAGCACAATAAAGATGATATCAAAGTTGATATAGAATGATAGCTAAGAATATCAATAAAACCCAAAGTGATGTAATAGAAACAATAAAAGAGAAAAAGAAAAGATAAAGACTGATTTGAAGCTTTTCCAAACCCAAAACATGGGATCTGATTGGTCTCCAATAAACTTGAATAAACTTAAGAATCCACCTTTAGAAAAAATCACTCATGATTTTTAGACTTCACAAAAGAAAAACACACTAGCTAATAACTAGAATGCAAGAAAATTCTTTATTCATCAATTTCATCCATAAAGTTGCAGGTTATAAGCATATATATAGATTTCATAGGTCAATCTTATGTATAGATTTCATAGGTCAATCTTTCCAAATCCTACTTTAATTAGACTTCATAAAAAAATAAAACTCTAAAATAACAAAATCTCAGTTTTGAATGATACTTGCCAGTATTTTGATCATAACTCTCTCAAATCACATCAAATTCTCAAGATCTTGGTCTTGTTGAAAATGTAACTGAATAACCTTTCAAATAACGCCAAAATTAACCCAAATTAATGAGTTTTGACCATCCAAAATATGGCTTAAAGAGGAAAAACGGGAATACAACTTTGATTTAAAGATTCTTAACTACATTAGGACTCTAAAATAAAATAAAAAAAAATAAAAGATTATGTCTAACATTAAATCCTAATATAATACTAATTAAATAAAATCTAAGATGCTCTATATGTCATCCACTTGGTTACCACAAGGATCACATGTGTCCACCCACATGTCACGTGGGCTCTACTTTAACTTGGATGTCCTCATCAAACTCCCATTGTTTGAAAAAACTTGTCCTCAAGTTTTATAATGAAGAAAAATCAACAACCATAGGAAACTTGAATTGTATAACTATAGGTATTTCATTTCACAAGGATTGGGTAGTGGGTAGTGGAAAGATTGCATAATACATCTTATTTATCTTCTACTCTAGCTCATAGATTGGTATAATTATTTGACTAGGTTGGTTTTCATCTTAATTTGGAACTTGTCTTTCAACAACTGTCTGGTCACAAATTGGGGTAGCAATGGTACATGTGTCAACAACCACAACGACCTCATTTGTCCTACTCAAAACATCAACACGAGCCTGCTCAACATTTCCCGCATCAACATCCTCAATCTCCACATTAGCTGTAAGCTTGTCTTTTTCATTAGACAGCTCTGGGTTTTCATTGTATTCTATCTTGAGCACTTCCTTTACTACATTGGCACTCTTTTCCGTCTTCCTATCTATGAAATTTTGAATACTTTCAGTTACCACTATTAACACCTTATTAGCATGCTTGAGTTGAAAATGATACCATACATCATAGTTATAGAGTCGTAACACTTGTGTTTCCTTATTAAAAATAATTTTTCTTTTCTTAATCCATTGCCAGCCTAAAATCCCTAACGTGCCAGTGAAAGGAAAATCACACACTAAACATTCAGTACCATCGAAATAGTCTATTCTGTAATGAAATTGAATATCAACAACACGGTCCTTAACATATCCATAATATATTTGATTTTCTGGATCTTATAGAAGCTTTTTAACAAAAGATGTAGAAATAAGGTTCTCATTAACTCAGCCACTAATTGCTATTTTAGTTGTCTTCCCAAAAGGAAAAACAAACTCAGTGTTCACCAAAAGAACCATCTCATCTTTTTAGGGGTTATATAACTTGTATGGCTTGTTTCTAAAAGTTTCAGGGTTAGGTCCAAAACTAGGAAAAAAAACCAACAACTCTATTTTTCACATACAGCTTCTGCTTTAGGGTCATTTCCAAAATCTCAGGCTTTAGGCAATTTTCCAAAACTTCAAAGTTTAGGCATTTAAATTTTTTTTAGGGTTTAGTCAATTTTTCAAAATTTTAGGATTTATAAGACTTTGTAAATAAATCAAGCCATCCAATATTCGTCGGGATTACAACTAGATTGAACTAATTGAAAGAATACTCTTAAAGAACCCAATTAAGTAGAAAATAGTTAAAATTTCGCTCTGATACCAAAATTGATGTAGCACAATAGAGATGATATCAAAGTTGATAGAGAATGATAACCAAGAATATCAATAAAACCCAAAGTGATGTAGCAGAAACAAGAAAAAAAGAAGAAGATAAAAACCTAATTTAAAGCTTTTCTAAATCTGAAACATGGGATCTTACCCTCCACCAAGCTTAAATAAACCTAAAGAATCCACATTTGGGGAAAACAACTCCTTATTTTTAGAATTCATGAAGAAAGAATATACTAGCCAAGAGCTACAACGCAAAAAAAATCTTTATTCATCAATTTCATCCATAAAGTTATGAGTTATAAACATATATATAGTCTTTACATGTCAATATTTCCAAATTACACTTTAATTAGACTTCCAAAAAAAATCTAAAATAACTAAATCCTAGTTTTGAATGATACTTGTCAGTATTTTGGTTACAATTCTCTCAAATCACATTAGATTTTCAATTCTTGGTTTCGTTGAAAAGGTAATTGAATAACTTTTTAATGACACTAAAATCAACCCAAACAGCTGGGTTTTAACCTTCCAAAATATGACCTAAAAAGGAAAAATAGGATTACAATTTTGATTTGAAGACTACTAATTACATAAGGACTCTAAAATAAATTCAAAAGAAATAAAAGACAATATCTAACATTAAATTTTAATAAAATACGAATTAAATAAAATCTTAGACGCTCTATACTTCTCCCACTTGGCTACCAAAAGGGTCACACGTGTGGATCTCACCCACATGTCACGTGGGCCCCACTTCAGTTTGAATGTCCACATTAAGTGATCCCACCAAATCCTGCCTCTAAATTGACATGTGATGTGTTTTTGTACAAAACAGATTTCTTCTTACAAAAAAGTGTCCAACAACCTTCTTGCACCTAGCATAAGGCGGCGACAGGTTCAAAAAAGGGATCTTCACCACCTCTTGCTTACCAATGCTGGGCATATTTTACTCATGTGTCACCCTGTCCAAGGCACAAGAGGATAGCTAGACACTTTTTGGCAAGAGAAAATCCGTTTTGCTTTTTGTATTTGAATTTGGTTCCTGTTATTGGGTACCTACCTACTTTTTGTTTTGAACATTTTTTTTAAACTCTTTTTATCCCTATGCATACCATATGTCAGCCCACAGTGTGGTCATACCATTGCTCCCTTAAATAATAGCTTGTTCCATCCTTGTTTTATGGATGGAGTAAACACGAAGGTCTTTTTTTTTTTTTTTTGGTATAACGAAGCTTTCAGTTTAGTCGCACCTCGTTTGGTCAAGTTCCTCCTTAATGTACTGTTAGGGCTCTAGTTTTCGTGCAAGCTATCTATCAATCAATTGAAATGATTTCAATCTAGTGGATCTTACAGCAATTTAAATGGTCTTAAATTATATGATCCGATAAATCATTATCCAATTGGCACTTGATATAAATTGCTTGTTATGGCTCTATTTGGGCACATGTAGAGACAATTTTGAGAAAATTTTGCAAGTTGTTCCAAAGCATAACTAAGAGGCTGGTCTATTGCGAAAAAAAGGAAGCAAATGTTCAGTCCAAGAAGGTGCCCCCAGTGGACGTCATGTGGAATAAAATGGCTGGGAATTTGAAATTTCATCCGACTCTCACTCATTTTATTCCATATGCTGTTTCCTAGTGTCCTGGATACCAAATCGTGGACTGAACAATTATTCCAAAAAAAAAAAAAAGGTCATCTCATGGTACAACACTATTTGTTTACCCACCCTTTTCCCCCACCTTCCTTACCCACATTCTTGTTTTTGTGCTGTTCGCTCTCTTACGAATGCCTTGGGTTTGTTGGGCGTCAGGGAATGGACACATCAGTGTCGAAAGTGAAAAGTAACCCTCAAAGAGTGTAAATCACTTTTCAGTGCTGATATGTCCATTCCTTGACGCGTAGTGGACCTAAAAAGGGAGCAGAGAAAATTCACACTGAAAAACTTGTGTCTGCATACTATTTTTTGACATCCTCGCTGACAATAATTATTTCCATTGACATGGAATGATCTTGAAAAGATTCAAACAAGGCCTAGATCATCATAAAAGAAATGAACATTGCCATTTAATGGTAGCTTCCCTTTAGTATTTCTCACACATTGTCCTTGGGGGTGTCAAAGAGCTGAACTATGCCGAGTTTTGCCCAGTAGGCTTGTGCCAAGCTCAAGTTAGTCTCATACTCCTCTTGAGCTCGGCTTGATTCACCAAAAACCAAAAGTGAATTTTCTGAAATAGGCCAATAGCCTAATGACCCATTAGTCCATGCTATAGTTTGTTAGAATAGGCCCAATGATCCATTATTCCAAGCCATAGTTTGTTGAAACAGTCCCCAATGACCCACTAGTGGTCTATTGGTCTTGTTTAAAATGGGATTTAAAGTATTATATGCATATGATAAATATATTTTTACTGAGCAAAACTTTTAACGAGGTGAGCTCGTGTAAGAAACAAGCTCAACTCAAGGCTCAGGCTTAGTTTGGGACTGATGTGTCAGGCCCAGGTGCATTTCGCACCAAAGCCGAGGTGGGCTGCAAGTCCTAAGCCAGAGCTCAGGCTAAAGTGCTAAAGCCTAGTTAATACTAAGCCCAAGCTTGAACTCATCTAAGAGTGTTGAAGCTCAGTGTTGAAGCTCAACCCATACTCTGCCCAAGCTTATGCATGCTCAACTCATACTGAGCCCGTGCTTATCCATGCTCAATCCATACTCGACCCATTGCAAAAAGTGGGCTTCCTGACAACTTTGAGTTGCAAAAGAAAAGAAAAAATATACTTTGGGCTTAATGGGCTTGGGCTTGGCCAGTGAAGTCCAAGTTTTAGTTGTACTTACCCTTTTGGTTTGGTTCCGCCTTTCTTTTTGTATGGTTAACATAAGTCCTGTTTTTTGGGAGTGGACTGTGGAGCAGCAAGTATGATCTCTACAGCAAGAGCAAGGTTAGAATCAACCAAGAAGAAGTGAAGGTCTACTACCTATCACTCATTGAGAAGGTTTATTTTTCAGGCGATTGCTTGCAATTTCCTATGGTGCATCAAGTTGTTGTTGTTTCCAGTTCTGACCGGTTACCCTGCTTGGACCCAATAGGCCAATAGGCTTGAATTCCTACTAGTTCACCGTTTTCTTATGTGGCAATGTCCAAAGGGTCCACTCCCTTAATGAACGGCTAAGGTTGGCCCATATGCAGGGGACAGATGGCATCGAAAAGTGAAAATCATCCCCCTAAAAAGTGTAAGTAACTTTTTTGACATCATATGTACACCCCTGCATATGGGCAGATGTTAGGCGTTCATTAAGGGGGTACACCAAATCCGCACCATGTTCTGCCTATTTCGATTTTTAACATGTTCCAAAAAAAAAAAAGAAAAAAAGTGAAAGGTGAAAGCTGGGGCTCTTAATATTTTCGCTACCACCAAAATGGGCAGAACTTAAGCAGAAGTTTAACGATCAGGATCTGAAGTGGAAGTGAACCTTTTTCTTCCGGGAGGTTAGGGGGCAGACACATCAGTGCTGAAAAGTGATAAATGCCCCCACCCACCCCCCGCCTCCAAAAAAAGAAGTGTAAATCACATTTGAGCCTTGGGGTTGACCTCGACCAGGGTATTCAACATGTGGTCACTTCGAGAGTGGATTGTGTTTGCTCCCCTAAAATGAGCGGAGGTTAGCATTAGTTAAGGAGATCGGACACTATCATCCTTGTCAATTTAGAGGGTCTCCTATGGTATCAACAGCGAAGCAAATGTTCTGTGATAAAATTGCTTCTGTAGTGTATATGGTGAATTATAAATAGACATGTCTTGTTTTGGGGGGTAAAAGGGTTCAAAAAAGTGTTCAGTTGAAAAAGTAGGTGGTCAATAAAAGACATCAAATTCAA
>JAOXJP010227721.1:0-11250 GCA_025762735.1 Platanus orientalis | reverse complement strand
TCACTTTTCGGCGCTGATGTGCTCGCCGCCTGACAAAAAGCAGTGGTTAGCATTCGTTAAAGTGAGCATTTTTTATCGATTCACCCCTTCCTAGGGTGTTATTGATTTGATCCTTTCTTCTTTCAAGAAAACCTAATAAAAGAGTAAAGCAACTTTAGATCGATAAGGTTGAGCTTATTTTAGTCCTCGGCCTTGGGTAGGGCTGTACATATGGCAGGGCCAGCCCGGCCTAGCTGGAAAGTCCCAGCCCAAGACTAGGCCCAACAGAGCCTTGGGTATGAAATTGAAGCCCGATCAAATGTTTAGGCCATACTCGGGCCTATCCTGACCGGGACTAAGGACCCAATGCTAATTAAGGTCCAACCCCAAATCCCATTATATAGTTATATAAAATTTTTAACCCATTTTTAAAATAAATACAACGTGTTTTTTAATAAAATTTTAGTTTCATATAATATAATAAAGTGTCTTGGGCCACCTGAGGCACGTAAGGTAGTAGGCCCAGCCTGGACCCAGACCATGCACACTCCTAGCCTCAGGTAAACCTGATCCAACTCAAATCCCGTTATTTATAGACTTTTATATGCCCAGCAAATTTTCTGTGATGAAAAAGTCTTTGTAGTGTGGTGAATTAGAAGCTGACACGTGTTGTGTTGGGGGTAAAAAGGTATAAAAAAGTGTTCAAATGAAAAAGTATGCCGTCAAAAAGAGACACCAAATTCAAAAGCAGATCATATGTCAATCAATGGCACCCTTGTCTGTGTCGAACACAGACAATCATTCTTCTATTATATGTATTAGTATATGTTTTTATTATAAATATTAATGGTTTGACTTATATAGGTGGTAATATCATATAGGTTTCCCAATGACTTAATACTGATGTAGTAATGGATGATGTTCTCTTTTTTGTCTTTGAGTTGGTGCTTACAGGTAAGAGATGCTGATTTACAATTATGAGTCTGAGAATTGAGAATTATAAGTTGGTTTAGGCTTATAGAATTAGGTTGGGCACGAATGTAGGAAAACAGCTCAATTCAGTGTAATTCAATTTAAAACCGGCGTCGCTTGGGTTGGGCTCAGTCAGGTAAGCGTGATTTGAAGGTTGGGTTTGGTTGGGCTTGAATTTCCCTTCTACGCTTAGGTTGGACCCAGTCTGGTTGCCATGAATTGTGTAGAAAAGAAAAGAAAAGAATAGAAAAGAAAAGAAAATCCCACAAGAAAAGAATCATAAGAAAAACATGAAAAAACCAACTTGTCATGGCAATCAGACAACTTAAAAATATTTTTTTGAGAAAATCTTTTCATGGCAACCAAACTGGGCTAAAATTGACTCAACCAATCAAAGTCACACGCCTGCTTCTCATTTCTCAACCCATGTATAAATTCAGTTGGTTCGTATTAGGCTTAGTTACAATATCAAATAAGGTTGGAACGGATACTGTTGTGCTTGGGAAGGCTCGGATTCAAGTCTTCTCATATCCAAGCCAAATCCAAGGTCCTAAAAATGCCAACTACGAGTTGAGTTAGTTTGGATCGGGTTGACCCTACCCAAGTTAGTATACGTAGATCAATACCGAAGGCACTCCCTCTTTTGAATTAGTTGTTCTAAGCATGGTTTTGAAAACTGGATCCAACCAGGCAGTCGGACCTAGCTTGACTAGAACCGGCGCCCTAAACAGTTCTATAGAAGCTTAAAACTGTAATTTGTCAAAAACTACATGAAACCAGTTGGTTTTTTACAAACCTGGTTCAATAATACCTACTGTTTATATATTTTAGCAAATTAAAAAGAAAAAAAATTAGAAATGGGTCTCTCCAACTTTGAATCCCACTTTCTATAAATTAATTTTATTTTTTAATATTTTATTACATTTTTTGGTATGTTTAAAATTAAAAACCCGGTCATAGGTCTTCTAATGCATTATTAATTGTTTTATTTATTGATATTTTATTACATTTTACTTATGTTTGGAGCAAACCATATTTAGATCATGTAAATTGATGGTAGAATCTGGTTGGACCTTAACAGTTGGATGGCCAGTTCGGTTCTCAAAACTATGGTTCTAAGTACTAGTTAATTTCAATGCCCCCACACATTGGTGGCTGCGGCACATGACCCTCTCAAGAGAGAGGATGGGGTCGAATCCCTGCACAACATTCTACACTTATGTGATTTGCTGCCTCATCTGCCAGTTATACAGGTCCCACTCTATGAAGTGATGTCAACTATCCGATTATTATTTGTATTCGTTCTGCTTAAAGATAATAGGGATGCAACTAAATCTGAATCAATTATTCACCTAAATATTCGTATCCCTTTTAATTAATATATTATAATATTATAGGTCATTTGTTACATATAACCCTATCCCATTTCTCATCTCGTTACCACTTGGAATGAAAGAAAGTCGAAACCTTTCCAGTTGCCAATTCTCCTTGTCTCATTGTTTTCATAAATATCCGCAAAATATATTCGACCTGATATTCGATTAAATAAATAAATGCAAATTCGGATATTCTGCTTTGCATTTGACCATTGACAGCCCCATAAAGCACACCTGTCAATGGTCTTGGTTGACCCATGCAAAAAGAAAAGAAAAAAATTGTATTATTCGCTATTAACTCTGCTGAACAGTATTATTCCTCAGATAAGTGGAACCTAAGAATTAGAAGACTTCTACCTAGAGATTGTAGTTCTTGAAGTAAACGGCCAGTCTGTCCAGTTTTTTCTGGGTTAGGGTTGGGATAATCCCATCCCAGTTCTTAGATTAGTTCTCGTTTGAAATTAACCCAACCCCAGTTAAACTTGCTATGAACCTGATCTTTTTAACACATAGACATGCAAATTTGCATGTTTATTTTTCTGGTTGGGTTGGCTAATCCTAACCATTTTAATTCAGGTCAGGTATGGGTTAGATAATTAGCCGTTATACTCAATGTTCAAATGACCCGAACCTCGATCATTGTAATCTCTGATCAAGGTATTTCGATTTTGATGGATATTTCACTTTAGGGATTTGTGAAATTTTTCTTAGAATGTTTCAAAATAATAAAAAAAAAAAAGGGAAAATTTTCTTAGAATGTTTCAAAATAATAGAAAATTTTGTGGAAATTTCAATATGAACCATTGTGAAAATTTTAATCTATGTTGAACACAATTACACACTGAAGACTCAAATAACTATTTAAAGCATCTAATTTATATACAAGTTAATCACATAGATAAACAGACGACTATCAAACATGTCAAACTGAACAACTACTTTACCTAATTTTTCATTGTAAATTAATCATTTTGTAGAAACTTTAAATAACAAAGTTATGAAATAGTTTTCCTAGTTCACCTCTAATTTATGTAAATAATATTCAATTATATAAGTTTTTGTTTTATCACTATTAAAAGGGTATCATTTAATTATTTTATAAATAAAAATTAAACAGTACCATAAAGGATTTAAGTAGAGTTATTATTTTTGGATCTAAAATCAACCAAAATTAGAGAAAACAAATAGATTTATGATAGGTTTAGCTCATGCATAATAAATCGTATCAAAAGTATTGATATCAACGAAACTTTGCCAAAATTTTGTCAGTTTTTCACTAATATCGACATAGTTTCTGAGATATTTTCTTGAAATTTTGTATTCCCCTAATATTTCATTTAGTTCCCACTTGGAATAGGAAAAATTTGACAAAATTTCCTTAAATTTCACTGAAATTATGAGCCATGCCTCTCATTCATAAAAATTTCCTCAACTGCTAATTATTTACTGTGACATGACTACGATGTTTGCTGTTGGCTTCACCTATAATTTGTTTAAAGACTAATGTCACAATTAGAACACTGGTATTAGGATGGCAATTCTTGATCCACTCTGCCTTAACCCGAACGGTTTTTTTCTAGGTTCCAGATCAAAGATTCTAGCACAATTAATACTGAATAAATGAGATTTTCAGATTTGCACTTCTCAATCCAAACCCAATTGACCAGAGACAACGAACCCAACCCAGTAACTTGCCTGGTACTTTGCAAGTTCGGGTTAGCATTTTTCAAACAGATGGATTGACCCGAATTCAAATGACTCGACCAAATATCGCCAACCTTACAAAGTTATGGGCATTCATAAAGCAAACCATGCACAGCTCCCCCACCTATCTGCGCCAAACAGACATCAATTTGATCTACTCAAAAAAAAAAAAAAACTATTTCCCCTAATTAGCTTTTCACATCTGACTATGGCAATCAATGATCTCTTACCAATGGAGCAAACTAGGATGGATTACCACTTGACACGAATTCATCAGTACATGCATATGGCAGATATTTTCTCAATGTTGAAAAATTGAAAATGGTAACCCACAGTTTGAAGATATATCCAAAGGAAATAGTTTCTTGCATGAAATAAACAACCTCAGGATTAAAGAAACATTTGAGAGAACCCCTTTTCAGATTTGCAAGCTCTTCCCACTGTGACATCTATGTAATCCAAATTGAAGAACCAAAACAGGATTAAAGAAAACATGGTTGAGTCAACTCAGGTTGATTTCACCAAAAAAAAAAAAATCTGGTTGACCAAATTTTATAGAAATGGTAGGATTAATGAAAAGCCAATGCATTGTCAGGCAACAGCATTAAAGAAAACATGGTTGAGTCAACTCGGGTTGATTTCACCCAAAAAAAAAAACCTCAGGTGGACCAAATTTTATAAAAATGGTAGGATTAATGAAAAGCCAATGCATTGTCAAGCAACAGAGTTCTTTTATTCCATAGGCCAAATTGACCTTCAAGAAAGAAAAAAAGATAAAAAGTGGAGTCCTAATTTTGTACCATTGCGTCTGAGAGGGAAAAAAGTACATTTTGTTTTTGCCATCAATCTGTACTCTTAGACCACATATTAATACATTGATTTTCAAACTCTAAGTCTAAGACTGGTCCAATTTTTTGAAAATTTACTTCAAGGTAAACAATTTAACAAGTTCAAATATGAGGTGTGTTAGAAATATTCAAAATTGACAGCCAAAAAGTAGCTCAGAAAATCTGGTCAATTACAAAAGAATTATGATGTACTTCACACTACCCGCTCATCAAAGATGAACAAAAGAAAAGAAAAAAGTATATGACAAAAAAAGGAAACTCCAGCAAATATCATGAATCCAAAGTAAAAGGCTATGAAGAGTAGCAATAACTCACAAAAAAGCACGGGTTTTAGAACCTGATGAGATTTTATTCCAGTGTGAATTCTTGCATAGACTTCGGACTGTAGAGTATGTCAAACTGTTTGCTGCCTAAGCTGTCTTTAAGGATTGTGATCTGACCCTCTTTGAGAAGTATGTCTTCATCAAGAGCTTCTATCTTCTTATTCAACAAGTTAACCTCAGAGTTCAGTAACATGTTCTTCTCACTGTACTGCTTCACTTCCTCCCAGATCAAATCTCGTTCCTCAGAAACTTTTTCCAATATCCCCCTTGTGATTGTTAATTCCTTTGTGCATTCTTGCAGGTCACATTTAAGCTGGTTTATGTTCTCATCCTTCCTCGGCATCTATTGGTTATTAACTCCAGTTAAATCATAAATAATTGAAATAGAAGAAAGAAAAGAAACTATAGAAAGGCATGACCACAATAATGATCAGTCAGTCATCACATGAACACTAAGCAAAAAATTAAAAATAGTAAAAAAAAATCAGACACAGATGGATACTTTTACAACTGTGGACCCTGACATAGGATTACTTGTATAGTTGGCACTCACACTGTAAGCAAAGAGAAATGTGCCACTATTACCCAGTGCTGGTCTTGTAACTACGGGGTTTTGGGAGGGGTGGACCGGAGACAGACCTAACCTTTGGCTTTTTTGCACAAAGTGGCTGCTCATGAGACTCGAACCTGCGTTTTCACGCTGACAGCCCAAGCCACTACTACCATTGGACCAAAGCAAAAACAATTAAAAATTAATGGTATATGTGGGGTGCAAAATCACCAAAAAAAAAAAAAAAAAAGGGTTAGTTTAATTATAAATAAATAAAAAGAAGGATTCGTTTTTCATTTTCAGCATTGAACACTCGATCCAGTTGTTCTGAGTAGCAAGCAATTCAATAACAAGCGTAGGGTGGAACAGTGTTCAACCAAGGTCCAAGCCCTAGAAAAACTGTACCACGAAAAAAAATAAGGATACAGTTGCACCTATTCTTAGGAACAGTGCTTAAGCATGTATGTCAAGTCATTTATCCTGCTCCCAGATCAACCAGATTAAAAGTTATTCCCTTTTTTCTTTTTTCTTTTCTTTCTTTCTTTCTTTCTTTTTATTTATTTATTTTTTTTGTGAGTAAATTTGTCATATATGATTGTAGGTTATTAGCATGGAGTGAAGGCGGAAAAGGCTAGACAAAACTTGTTATACCATTCTGAAATGGATGGGAAAAGATTAGGGAAAATTGCATTGAAATTCCCTTTTATATTTCCAAATATATAAGCGAGCAAAATTAAATGTAATTTTACTTATTAAAACATCTCAGGTTGGAAAAAAAATTCCCTTCTGTTGAAGCAAAGAAATGATTTCAATTTTAAAGTTTGGTCTATTTGGTGAGAGAATAATTTCCCATATTTTACTGATCAAAAAAATTTGGAATACTGCAGGCGTTGGACCATGTAGAACTGATTTTACCAATGCAAAATAGAGAGAATGAGGTTTCATTTTCATTTGTCCTCTTTTTTTTAATTTTTATTTTTAGTAATGGTATTTCAGTCCAAGGAAATATTAGAGGTGGTCAGGAGTATATATCCAAAAATTTGGTTGCATCTCAAGTCAGAAAATCAAAATGAGAGACCATTAGGTAATTTTCTCAAAATATTTTCTTGCATTGTTTTGACTTTTATTAATTAGATAAAATAAAAATTGCACGTTTCAATAGCAAACTTGAATTTTATGCTCTTATCTATCTGTTTCTATAGTAGCATTTTTTGCTCACATAATGACTGACTGGTAAAATTCTAACTTTATATAGCATAAGTCCATGCAAACATACATAAACACATGTATTTAAACTAAGTACATCACAACATAAATAACAGAAATAACTATTGTGGAATCACCAATGAAGGAAAAAGTGTAAGACGAAGAAGAAGAAGCATATGGATGTGCACTGATTGGATGCCCCCACATGCAGATATATAATGTGTTTTATATACAGACTAGCAGACATATCAGACATGTGGATATATGCATGAACAGATAATACATAAATATAATGTCTTAAGTCTTTGCTTCGTAGGTTTTGCTATGGATCAGGGATGTAAAAGATCACACATTAACTCTTTGCACACAGACCCAAACATACCCTATGAATATGAGCGGATTTCCAACAAAGAGTCAGACAACTAACTGAACATACAAACCCATAGGATATATATGAGATTACATGTATTGCAACTGTACACAAATCATGAGATGAGACTAGCTGAAAATTCAACAAAAGGCAATGGTTGAACAGCTAAATGCTCACCTGAAGTTCAAGTTCCTTCATCTTGTGGGTCACACAGGAAAGAGCATCTAATGCAGACTGGACTTCACATCTAAGGATGTCGTGACCCCTTACAACTGTTGCCACCTCAGCTTGCAGTTTCTCAATTTCCAGCTCTTTCGAACACAACTTTTCTTGCAATACACTTGTTAGTAGAGTTTCAGCCTTGAGCTTGTATCTTAAATCATCCTATATAAGCAAGACCAGAAAAGTATAAATTAAAAAAAATGGTCTATCAACTTGATAAGTATTCAATTTTCTTCATAACAGAATAGCAGTTTCAAGTTTATTTAAGCATCAATTTACCTTTAGGGCACAACCATTCCCTAATCCACCACCCTCCTTGCATTGTGATTGAGATTCCAAGGAAATTGGGTTGGACTTCTCATGTAACACTGCATTTATTGTCTGCAGACTTCTAGTCAAGTTTTCAATTCCCATCTTAAATCTCTGAACATTCATACTGGATTCCACAACAAAGTATGCATCTAATCCTTTTTTAGTCTCTTGACTCTGTTCGGCACCTGTTACAACTTCAACAATCTGGCCTGCATTCCCTTTAATATACTCCAGTAACTTTACACATAAGTAGCTGCTCTCATTGAGCAATGATAGCCCTTGCTTCTGTAAGCACTCAACCCGTGCCAACAGCTCCTGATCTAGCTTGAAGGATGAAGACCCTCCATCATTTCCACAGGCTTGTAGGCGATCCAACAGATTAATATTTTCATGCCGAAGGGACTCAACTTCAATTCGATAAGATTCCACCTCCTTTCTTAAAGACTGTTCCAAACCTGTTAATCTAACTTGCTCCATCTGCAATTTACCCACGAGATTATCAATCTTATCCAGCGACTGCTTCCTTTCAACTTCCTCAATAAGTCCTTGTCGCAACCCACCAATTGTCTTCTCTTGTTCACTGCAGGTTCTCTGTAATCTAGTAACAACCTTCTGCAAATCCTTGTTTTCCTTCTCCTTCTCTTTGTAGCTTCTTAAAATGCAATCCCGATCTGCTTCTGCAGCTCTAAAACGCTCTTGTAGCTCTAAAAGGGTCTGCCCAAGATCCTGGTTCTCCCCTCTTGTTTCTTCCACCCTTGCCATCAGGTCCTTCAGTTGTAGTTCTGAATGCATTATCCTGCTTCTGCTCTCTGTATCTTTGCCATTAAGGGAAGATACTTCCCTTTGGAGGGAGACATTTTGCTCTGCTAGCTCCCTCACCCGCTCCCGCAGCCTCTGCTCTTCTGATTGGTATTTCTCAAGCTTAAAGGACCAGTCTCTTGACCTTCTGTCCAATTCCTTCTCTAATCTTGACTGCAGCTCATTCTTCTCCTTCTCTAGTCTCTGGGTTCGGGAGTCCAATTCAAGCTTTGTTACTTTAAGCGCATTGTCAGCAGAGGCCCTCTCAGAAATTCGGCACTGTAATTGGGCCGAGACCTCTACAGCCAAGTGTCTCCGCTCCTCAGTAAGGGTTCTAATTGTCTGAAGCAATGCTGATGCACTGAAACCATTATTTTGAAGAAGAGTTTCCTGCTCAAGCTCTGCTGAAAAGAGTAAGACCCTTTCCTCAGCTTCCTTAGCTTTCCTATCCAATTCCACATCATCATCGTCTTCTATTTGAACTGAGTACAGACCCCCAGGAACATCTCCAGGAAAAAAATTATGTTTATGAAAGCCTGGTATTTCCTCCCCATGATATCCATTCATGGTTCCATATACACCATCTGACAAACAACTTTTTGAATTGACCCCATCTGAATTTGAATGTGGGTGTGGTTCCAAGTAGTCCTCAAAGATATCTTCAACTGTGGTTGGGGTATCAGGGTTGAGACCCCTGGAACTTGTCTTGGGATTCTGGGGGAATGCCTTAGAGAGTCTCTCAACAACGTTCTTTGCAAGTTTCTGTGGAGACTCAGGTCCTAATTCATTTCTCTTCCAATCTCTGGTTGAAAGGATAGTATTGATCTCTCTCATTTCTCCAAATGAATAAGACCTCGTTCTCCCCTTGCTATCAGTTGGTGAAGCTGGTGCAGTACACTGAACTCGCGGTGGCCGCCAACCACCACCATGTCCATTACAGGGGAGGTTTCTTTGAGATAAACACTTCTTTGGCTTCAAGTTCCTTTCCTGTTGCTGCTCCCCATCAATGTAAAGGTCAAGGATCTTGTTTGAGGCATGATTTGAGTGAGTTGAACCGCATTTAAGTGGAACTAGATCAGAGCTACAAGAAGAGTTGCCTATGGAGTTCTGACAACCTCTGGATGAACCAGGGGAATCAGGCTTCTCCACTCCACATGCCTTTCGAGTAGTTGCCCCTTTGCCTCGTTTAGCCTTATACCGTTGCTTCTCCGGAGTAAGAGAACGACACCTAGTAAAAAGCACAAGCCCCAAAAATTAGTGTAGTTAGGGGGGAAGGGATTCTTCCATTAAAAGAACCAAAATTTTGGATCAATCAAACATGCTAATTATTCGACTAAAGCAAAGCCCTTACCGGACTGGATAATCAGAGAGCTGAGACAGATTATTGCTGCTGGTAGAAGGAGATCTACTTGGATCATTCAAAAAAGCCAAGTTTCTTTCTCCCAGGGTATCACTGCAAAAAGGTGCTGATGAATATGAGAGGCTCCTTCTTAGACCAGAAGGCCCTGAATTAGTTGCAGAGTTCTGGCTCCTAGTGAGTTGTTTTTGAGGTCTGGAGAACAAATTATTGGGGCTCGGGGAGTTGTTCTCAACCTTGTCAATGACTTGATTGTTTACCCCACTTTCCCATGGGGTCTCCCAATAAGCCTTCTCAGTGGTTGTTGCTGGAGGAACCGGGTTGCTATTTCCACTGCTAGCTGCAGACGATCTAAAGAAGAATAACTTCCTCATCTATAAACCATTAACTGGAATTGCTCACTGTAATGCATGAAATAGTCTCCAAAGCTAGAAAACACCCTCAGAAAACTTTATTTATAGCTTCAAGCTCCAAATAGGAGCATCATTTTATGATTGTGTTCCTGCCAAATAAAATAAAATTACACTAATAGTAAAACAGGAAAGGGCCAAACAAGATGATAAAAAGCTTAGATACTCAATAAAAGGGTGTTTTAGATTTATAAAAAATGGGAAAGAAAATAAATAATAGAAGCATTTGAGCAGAAGCTAAACTAGGCACCACAAGGAGAAATGAATAAAACTTAAATAAGAAACCTAGAGGTGGGGAAAAGAACAAGATTGTTCATGGCATAAACCTTCATGCAGAAAGCCTAACAGACCTACCTATACATGGAAATTAAAGATACATTGTAAGTGATACTGCAATACAAGGAAATGTAAAAAGAATATCAAAATAAAAAGTAAAGCAATACCTAGAAACGAACTACAAACAATTTCCATTACATACACTTCAAAACCTCCATGCAGAGCTCCAAACAGAAGGGTCTTTTTGGATCATTGATGCCGGAAGTTATAAAAGCAGAATATTGAATGTGAATGCCGGATACAAAGATCAGATGAGGAAAACAAAGGAGCTCAAATTAAGAAAGTGCTCGTTACTGAAATCTCCTCATATGATACTTCATAAAACAACATATAAAGGATGGACAAAGAAGACAATAGCTACCCTGATAAAATGTTCTTTAGAAACAAGTGAAACCCTTGTATAGAAAGGGGAAAGACAATTCCAAAAACCTACTAATAAAATAAAAGCACCAAAGTCCCCTTCCAAATTCCAAAAATAAGGGGAGTT